>JAJMEC010000085.1:14669-85610 GCA_030573955.1 Yamadazyma triangularis | reverse complement strand
AAAAAAAAAAAAAAAAAAAAAAAAAAAAAAAAAAAAAAAAAAAAAAGAAAAAAATCTATTTACAGAATATCAACAAACTAACCACAAACTAACCACAAACTAACCACACTTCTAAATCAAATGATCAAATCCACATCCCAAGCAACTTCTCCTCCCTATATACTGTGACCTAATGGAGTGATGCAGTATATGCAGGGATTCTAACCATGTAGAATCTCCACACGACTTTCTGCACATAGTCATGGAAATTTCCCGGCGTACGGCTATATGCCGTCCCAGTCCTTTTTCGTCAAAACAATACCCACACAGTTATCTTGATCTTTATCTCCATTCCCGCTATCAAAAATAAGATAGAAGAACGTTCTGAGAGCAATGCAAACCCTATTTCCGGAATTATACGTCCTGCTGATCCTATGACTCTAAATAATGACTTCTTTTGCATACAGGAATCGATTATGGCCATACTACTCCGTTTATAGTAACCTGAGGCACCATGGCATATTGGATTTCTTTTTTTTTCTTGCTTTTATGCATGAGGTGGGATTGTATTCCCTGATTGGGATACAATTCCATTGATAATGAAAAATTTCTTCCCCCTCCTCATATATAAACAGATCTCATCTTCTAGATTAAAGTCTTTTCTCTTAGTGTTTCTTTTTACTTGTTCCAATCTATTGTTATAATTATTATAACGGTTACAAATTATGGACAAAAAAGAACAGGTCCCAGTAGGGAAATCATCAGAATCAGCTTCTTTAAATGATGTGTCCGTGGTACAGTCACCTCCTCGTATTAAGAAGTTTGGCTTTTTGTCCATTAATCCTGAAGAAAAAATTCATCGAAAATTATATAGTCGTCATGTCCAATTAATCGCTATTGGTGGTGCTATTGGTACTGCTATTTTCATTTCTATTGGTGGGGCTCTTATTAATGGAGGTCCTCTTGGTTTACTTTTAGCTTATTGTTTCCAAACTGTGGTTATTCTTTTATTAACTACTGCTGTTGGTGAAATGGTATGTTATTTACCAGTAGCTTCTCCGTTTATTAATATGGCCGGAAGAACTGTGGATAAGGCTTTGGAATTCTCCGCTGGTTGGAATTTCTACTTAATGGAATCGTTATATATTCCTTTCGAAATTGTTGCTGTCAATAGTATGATTCATTATTGGAGACTGGATTATTCTCCTGCTATTACTTTATGTTTACAAATTGTATTGTATGCTGCCATTAACATTTTTGCTGTTAGACTTTATGGGGAAACTGAATTTTGGCTTTCTCTTGGGAAGTTGATTTTATTGATTGCCCTTTTATTCTTCACTTTAATCACTATGTGTGGAGGTAATCCTCAAGGTGATGCCTTTGGGTTTAGACATTGGCATGCTGAAGGTGGTCCACTTGCTGAATACATTAATACGGGTGATTTAGGTCGTTTTCAAGGGCTTTTGGCTGCTTGGATTCAATCCGCTTTCACCATTGTTGGACCCGAATATATGTCTATGGTGGCAGCTGAAGCTATAAATCCTCGTCAAACTATGAAAACCGCTTTTAAAACCGTTTTGGCTCGTTTAGTTCTCTTTTATATTGGTGGTGCTTTATCTGTGGGTATTTTGGTGGCTTATAATAATCCTACTTTTGTTGATTTAAACAGTTCTAATTCTGATGCTGCTGCTTCTCCTTATGTTGTTGCTATGCAAAACTTGAGTATTGATGGGTTACCTCATTTGATTAATGGTATTATTATTACTTCGGCTTTTTCTGCTGGTAATTCTTATGTTTTCTGTTCTTCAAGAGTGTTATATTCTTTAGCTACTCAAGGATTTGCTCCTAAGTTTTATTCTTATTGTACTTCTTCCGGGGTGCCTATTTTCTGTATTATGAATTCTATTTGCTTTGCTCTTTTGTCCTTGTTACAATTGGGTGACAGTTCAGCAACTGTACTTAACTACTTGGTTAGTATTTGTACTGGTTCTCAAGTGTTGAATTATGTGTTTATGGCTGTTACTTATATTGGTTTCTATAGAGCTTGTCAAGCTCAAGGTATTGATAGAAATTCGTTCAGTTATAAGTCTTGGTTCCAACCTTATGGAATTTACTTCAGTATAGTATTTTTAATTATAATGGTGGGGATTTTAGGTTATGTCAACTTTTTGCCAGGAATGTGGGTTACTTCTTCATTTATTTTCAATTATATTATGGTGTTTGTTAATATTGGGTTAATTTTACTTTGGAAACTCATCAAGAAAACTAAGATGGTTAATCCTGCTGAAGCAGATTTAGTCACTGGTTTAGATGAAATTGAACAACACGAATACGAATATTATGCTGCAATGAATGAAGCAGCTGATCTTGAAGGTGAAAGGAAAACTAATCCTTTCAAAGCTGCCATGCACTGGATATTTTAGATTATTAATAACAATAAACAATATTTATTTGTTTGACTTTCTTTTTTTATTTTTTTATTTCCGTTGAGGAATATTTATTGTATTATATATAATCTAATCTACCTTTCTATATCAAGAGTTAGTCATAAGTCATTATGCAGTTGATGCAATTAAAACAACGGGTGAACGTTCAACAATCATTTTTAATTCTTTTTTTAAAATTTTATATTTTTTTTTTGTTAATTTCTTTATTCTTTTCTTAACCTTGATTAATATTTATAAATTTCAGCTTTGAAAGGACCTTCAACTGGAAGACCTAAGTAATCAGCTTGAACGTCAGTTAAAGTGGTTAATTTAGCACCTAAGTGACTTAAATGTAATTTAGCCACGGTTTCATCCAAAATCTTTGGTAATAAATGAACACCAATATCGAATTTATCAGTCTTGGAAAATTCTGGGTATTTGGATCTGAATTCTTTATTAGAAGCATTGAATAAAGCAATTTGAGCTAACACTTGGTTGGAGAATGAACATGACATAACAAATGAAGAGTGACCAGTGGCACAACCTAAGTTGACTAATCTACCTTCAGCTAATAAGATAACGTGTCTACCGTTCTTTAATAAGAATCTGTCGACTTGAGGTTTGATTTCAACTTTTGATTCAGCATTAGCTTTTAACCAAGCAACATCGATTTCAATATCGAAATGACCGATGTTACAAACAATAGCATCATTTGGCATGGCTTCAAAGTGTTTACCAGTGATGATATCTCTACAACCAGTGGTGGTAACAAAGATTTGACCGATTTTAGCAACTTCTTCCATTGGTAAGACTTCATAACCAGAAACAGCAGCTTGTAAAGCATTGATTGGGTCGATTTCAGTAACAACAACTTTAGCACCCATACCTCTTAAAGCCATAGCACAACCTTTACCAACATCACCGAAACCAGCAACAACAGCGGTTTTACCGGCAATCATAACATCAGTGGCTCTTTTAATACCATCAATTAAAGATTCTCTACAACCGTATAAGTTATCGAATTTAGATTTGGTAACAGAGTCATTAACATTGATAGCTGGAACCTTTAATAAACCATCTTTAAGCATTTTGTATAAGTGATGAACACCAGTAGTGGTTTCTTCAGATAATCCAAAACAATCAGTTAACATGTCAGGATATTTGTCATGAACTAAAGTGGTTAAATCACCACCATCATCCAAAATTAAGTTCAATTTCTTGTTGTCTTTGAAAGCAAATAATTGTTGTTCAATACACCACAAGTATTCTTCATCAGTTTCACCTTTCCAAGCGAAAACTGGAACACCAGCAGCAGCAATGGCAGCAGCAGCATGATCTTGAGTAGAGAAAATGTTACAAGAAGACCAGGTAACTTCAGCCCCTAAAGCAACTAAAGTTTCAATTAAAACAGCAGTTTGAATAGTCATATGTAAACAACCGGCAATTCTAGCACCTTTTAATGGTTGATCTTTACCATATTTTTCTCTGATATGCATTAAACCTGGCATTTCATTTTCGGATAATTCGATATCCTTTCTTCCGAAGGCGGCTAAGGAGATATCAGCCACTTTATAGTTACTAGCAGACATGGTTTTAAAATTAAATTTAAAGGGTTAAAATCGCTTTATTTAAAAGTGATGGATAATTTTTCAAATCGGTGGAAAATTTTTTCCTTATATAGGCGTGGGGGGTTTTGTGTAATGACAGACCTAAACGACGAGCACGAGGAGGGCGTATGCAGGATATACGGGGCCTCTTCATATAAAGGCTGCAAATTATAGTGGTTAAATAATAAAAACTATTGTTACTATTAAATTATAGTCATGAAACGTCATAATATACAGTCTATATATCAAATTTCAACCAATCTAGATCCTTAGGGATCAGACCATTAGGGATGTCATTATTCATATCGTAAGATTTGCCTGTAGTGGGGAGTAAATTAGAAACGTTGATTGGTGATTGATTTTGATCATTAATGAACGAATTATTGGAATATCGAGTATTTAAATTGTTTGAATTTAATGACGATTGTGAAGTGAAGGAGCTAGGGCTTTCATCTATTGGAGTGCTTTGTAATTGACCATTGTTAATATTATTATTATTGTTGTTGTTGATATTGTTATTATTAGGTCTATTATCGAAATAACTGGTATTATTATAATTAATGGGGAATCTTTGTCCTACAGAATTAGGATTGTTTATAGAATTTCTTTTAGGCAAAGAATTAATACTATTTTTTCTTGAAAACGAATTGGACATTGAAAATGACAGGTATTGATTAACTGATGAAGACATCTTTTTACCAAGATTGACATCGGATTTTTTCCTTTTAAAGGATTGATTATACTCTCCTGGAGTTGACCCTGTGAAAGGTGATTCTGCAGGACTATTAGGAATTGAAGGGGTTCTGCTTGAAATTCTTCTGGAAGGAATAGGAATGGATTTTAAATCATAAATCCCATTTCCTGGACTAAATGATGGTGGTGGTGTACTAGAGGCAACAGTAGCTGCTGTTCCAGCAGCCCCAGAACCACCATTACCATTAGAAGGTTTTGGTAAAATCAACACATTTCTAGGTTTAGAGCTACCTCCACTAGTACTACCCGACACGGAGGAAGTGCTAGAACCATAACTATCATTATTATCCGATACTAATTCCGGATTAAGTCCAGTATATTTTGGTTTGATATACTCATTTTGTACCGGCAATGATCTGGATAATTTACCAGAAGTAGTAGACCCACCACAGGATCTTCTGGGAGTTCTCTTTTTTATGATGTCGGTTTTTAAACTTAAAGGACGAGTAGTACCATGTAATTTTTGAAATAAGCCACAGGCATTACATAAAGTATTACCTTCAGGATCTTTTCTCCATAGTGGAGTTTTAAGAGTGTTACAATTATGACACAGGATGGGAGATTCTGGGGATAAATGTTGAGATGGAGTTTGGAAAGATTGACGAGATGGTGAAGGTTGAGAAAAAGTTTGTTGGTTTTGGGATTTTTGCATTGACAATGATGACGTCAAGTTGGATTTAGGAGTAGCTTTTGATTTTTTATTATTCCATTTGGATGAAGGAGATGGAGCTTCTATTGGTGTAGAACCAGTATTATTAATCTGCACTGGGGATATCATAGTCGTGGGTTCCTTTTTAACTTTTTGATTAGGTTTTGTGTTAAACCCAGAAGCTCCCGAGGACGCAGAAGGAAAAGTAGGTGAATATTCATTCATACTGGCAGGAGTAATGTCCAGAATGGAGAATTGATGACCATTATTACCCGACCTCTTCCCATCTTCTATAGACAAAGGACTCAATAAATCCAATACATCAACCGACTCATTGTGCTTCACATGATTACGTTGACTCTTAACATTATCTTTTCTAAGTTGACGATTCTCCACTCGGTTATGGAGCAATAATAGCTTTTTAGCCGAATTGTATAATTCATAAATCGAAGGACTATCGAATTCTGATTCCATATCAACTCAAACCAACAACAGAAAACAAATAATTGTGAATAAAATTGAATAGAATGTTTGGAACTCTTTTGTTTTTTCTTTTTTCTTCAAGCTTTAACAACTATTTAATTGTCAGTTTGTTGTTTGATTAATGGTAATTTGAGGTAATGGGAAAAATTTTTAGTGCGCAATAAGGCACTTTGATGATGATGGGAGAATCTGGGAGGTTATGTGCAGGAGACTAGTCCGGATAAATCCGGTCAAAGAATGGGAAGGAATAGAGAAGGAATAGAGAAGGAATAGACTGGAGAAGGAATGGAAAGAGATTAAGAGAAAGTGGAAAGGAATTTGCAACCAGAATACAATAGAGGGTGTCTGATGGTATACATTGACAGCTTTGAAAGTAACAAATTATCAATACGTAGACGAAACAATAGGAACAAATGAGCTTGTGAGGTTCTGTCCTGTATCTATGAGGAATGAGGTTGAGATGGATGAGAAGAGGAGCGATGTTATAAAGACAATTGAATGGATGAAGAGTTTGATTAACTTTGTAACTATGGTGTTTGGAGTAAATACCGGAAAAACATACAATGAGGATTTTTTTTTCTGTTGGTTCCCGGAAAATATCCTGGAAGTAATATCATTGCAATGACGTTTCTATGCACCACTCGCATCTGTTCATTATTTGGGTTTAGGCGCAGAATCAGATGTTTTTCCGAGTTGTTTCCAAGGAGTGTGGTTCTCAATTGTTCTTGTTACATTATCATTATTACATTATCGTTATTACATTATCATTATTAAACTATCATTATTAAACTATCATTATTAAACTATCATTATTAAACTATCATTATTAAACTATCATTATTAAACTATCATTATTACACTATTCTCATTAAATTACTTTACTCCAATTGAACTTACTTTTCTCCTATCCATTCATTGCGAAATGGTGAACGTTAATCTGGTTTGTAGTAATAATAAGATCTATACTCTATACACATATACATACTTTACGTCTCTTTGATTAATGCACCGTTTATTCTACCAAATCTAAGTACTATGTACAGGAAATCAGTGCTGGATATAATCTTTACGTTTTAATTTGTCAGGATCATAATGAAGTCTGTATTCAGAAGTCATACCTTCAGTATTAACCACCATTTGTGGCACTCCCAGTAATATCTCATCACATTCCTTTACAATTGACATCATCATATCACCAATGAGTTGTCTCATATGTGCTTGCATGGATTTAGGTAATTTCCAATTGGAATTCCAAATACTTATGCAATCTTCATCTTTTCTTATGCTTAACACTATTCCACTTATATCGGCCGTAATGGCGTCTTGATTCTCATTATCTAAACATCCCGTAGTTAGTCTCAAAATCAACCGTTCCCAAATGATGGTGGTTTTGAGTTGAACCTTGTCACAAACACTATTATCGACATATCTCCGGCGGAACTTAAATATCCACCGACCACCTTTCTTATTAAAAGCGTCTTCCCAAGCTGGGGCTATACCGGCTTTAAATACAAACAATTCCGTTCCTATAGCTAACTCGTGGCTTGGTTTAATGGAAGCAAAACTCATCCACATTTGTTCGAGCGATGAAATCACCTTAGTTTTACCGTCGGCGTCTATCAAAGGACATTCCACTTCATTTGAAGTAGCGATATAATTTGACCGATCAAAGATCTTTTTGTACCGGAAATGGTGCCAGATAGTCCAATTGTAAGGCAAAACATGGTGCCCCGAAGGAACAAAGATTTGATCTCCAATTTTTAGTGCCGGATGATGTATTAGTTCTTGCTTATATCTTGATTTAGGACGATGGGAATGATGGGAATTATTGGTGTGATGATTATGATTATGATTATGATTATGATTATGTCCGTAGTTAATACTGTGACCATTGGAATGTGCTGAACCACCATTACTTCCACCATTATCGCTATTTCCGCTGTCAAAACCATTTCCACCGTTATTGTTATTGTGATTGTGATTAAGATTGTTATTGTGACTGTTGTTGTGATTGTGATTGTTATTGTGATTGTGACTGTAATTATGATTATGATGGTGATTATTACTATTATTATTATTATTATTATTACTATTATTATTGCTATGATGATGATGATTATGGCCCCGTTTTTTCTTCTTTTCTTCCACCGTCAGCTTAAAAGTTGTTTCCCCAGCTCCATCGGGATTTAATATTCTATTGAACAACGATTCGGCTCGTTTTAAGTTCTCTGACATGCTGTTGGTGGATAATTAATGTTGGTTGAAAATTTTTTTACGCGATCTGACGTAATACCGACTTCACGCTATAATATATGGGACAATGTTGTTAGGAAAGGTGTTTGATAAAGGTGGATTTGAAGAAGAAATGGGTATAAAAGAAATATAAAGAATGTGGAAAAAGTAAAGATTCAACGAAATATTCAACGAAAAGATTTGATCAAATGAGAAGTAGTGTAAGGACAAGAGGATATGAGTTGGAGAGGAATGAGAAGGAATGAGAAGGAATGAGAAGGAATGAGTTAAAGACCGAATGAATGAGTTAAAGACCGAATTAAAGTATTAAAGGACTGGAAATAAAATACTGTAATTTGAAGTAGTATGCTAAAGTAGTTTGTTATAGTAGTATGCTAAAGTAATATGTTAAAGTAATATGTTAAAGTAATATGTAAAAGTAATATGTAAAAGTAAGATATTAATGTAATATATTAATGTAATATGTTAAATTACTATACTATAAACTAAAGTATGAGCTAACAATATGTTAAAGTAGTTTGTTAAATCCTATAGTAAAGTACCACAGGCTAAAGTATACTACTAATACACTACTAATACACTACTAATACACTATGATCTTAGCCCTATAGATGAACACTATATTAAAGTACTCTATTATCACTATGATATACTATATTAAAGTACTTCCTCAGTACTCTATTCTACTCTACTCTACTAACTACACTGGCACTAATTATAAATAAATTAGTAAATTAACACCTACTTAACATCTACTTAACATCTACTTAACATCTACTCAACACCTACTCAACACCTACTTTGAATAGTAATGTAAGTAAGCTCCTAATGTCTTACACCCATTAATATAGTTAGGCATATTTAACTTTTCATTAATAGAATGAGCACCATCATCACCTCTTCCCATTGGAAGAAGTAATACTCCAGTTCCTAATTGTTGTTCAAAAGTTAATGTTATAGGAATAGAACCTCCTTCTCTGGTGTAATCAGGTTCAACATCCCATACATCAACAGTAGCTTTAGCAGCAGCAGCAAATGAATGATTGAAAGGATCAGAAACCCAATAGTTACCATCATGAATTAATTGAGCATTGCAATTGTTAATAGAGTTCAATTCACCAAACACTTTTTGACAATGATCAATAACCAATTGATCCAATTTTTTCCCATCAATGTCAGGAACAGTTCTAATGGAGAATTTTCCTGAAACTTTAGCTGGAATAACCGTTTTGGCTCCGGCTCCAGAAAAAGCTCCTTCAATCCCATGTAATGATAATGAAGGATATCTCCATCTATGTTTCAAGATATCTTGTTTATTATCAAACAAACTAGATTTAGATCCAGCTGCTGCATTCAATTCATCTACTGAAAAATCAATCTTATCATATAATCCATTTTCTTCTTCAGTTAATGGAGCCACCATTTCATCAACTCCAGGAATTAAAATCTTACCTTTAGAATCAACCAATTGTGACATAACTCTAACCAAATCAGTCATGGGTTCACCAACAATACCTCCAAAAACACCACTATGTAAATCAGCTCCAGGTCCATTAATAATGATTTCGTAGTAATGAACTCCTCTTAATCCATAGGTTAACACTGGTTTCTTGGTTCCTAACCAATAGTTATCAGAGATACATACAGTATCGACCGATTTAAAGTATTTTTTGGCTTCATCAGCAATCAAATCATCCAATCCAAGAGATCCACTTTCTTCCATTCCTTCAAAACAACATACTAAGTTAACGGGTAATTCCCAGCCTAACTTACGATGAGCTTCAATGACATTTAACCAACCAATAACTGGTCCTTTATCATCAGTAGATCCTCTTCCATACATAACTTCATTGGCTTCATCATGAACCAACTTAAAAGGATCAGTTTTCCATCCATCGTCCAAAGATGCTGGTTGAACATCGTAGTGGCCATAGATTAAAACGGTCTTCTTAGAACTATCATTACCATAACGAGCCAATACAATAGGAGGTAATTTCAAGTTTTTATCTTGAACTGGTTCTTGTTGGATTCCTAAATCTTTCATTTGGATGTCATGGAACCCTAATTCGGTTAATTCCGACTGTAAGAATTCAGCCATTTTGAACACTTGAGGTCTCAAGGTTTCATCACCAGAAACTGATTTGATTTCCACAGCTTTGGTTAATCTTTCAATGAACTGAGGCTTTAATTCTTCAATAGTATCGAAAAGCGGTTGCAAAGGTAATTTATCGTGAGTCATAATAAATAAAATTGATGTGTTTTTACTTTAAAAAAGAAAAAATAAATAAAAGTCAAAAACTTCAAACAACTTCAAAAAACTTCAACTTTAAAAGGAGTCAAAAATTGTGACAGGTTTTCATCGCGAAAAACCATTCACATAAACGGCTCACGACTGTGCTCAAACAGAAGAGTAACTGAGGCCGACGGTTATAGACGGAGTGCTCACTAAAAACCCTTTTGATGAGTTCGTCAGATAGTGAAGACGATGGTATTGCCCGAGCTATTCGGGAGTCAAAGCGGTTAAAAACCCGGCGGTTAGACATGAAATATAACGATGACGATGATGAATTGGATATAGATATTCCTCAGATCTTTACTACGGTGGGAGAGAGAAATAGAACCATTCATGAGAATCATCATCAAATTACTCTGAAACTTGATGATGAAAAACGACAGGAAACCATTCGCGCTAAGCAATTGGAGCAGAAATCAGAGGCGTTAAGGGTTGAAATGGGGTTAATGAAGCCAATAACCAATAGTCAATTGCTTGATCGAGATATGGCGAGTTTGGACCGAGAAATGTATTTTTTTGGGCCGGAAGTGAGGAATTTGTCTCAGGCAACGACGACAACGACGACATCTAAGCTCCCTAAATGGGTCGAAGCAATGGATGGCGAGCGATTGGTCCAGGTTTTGGCACGACTCGGACCTGATGTGGTGCGGATGGCGTTCTGTACGGAGGACCTATTCCAGGTCGATCGCGTGGCCAGGGTCTTAGAGCGGATATTGGACTCCCAGTGTCAAGTACCACAACAAACGGAGTCTTTCTCTGACTGTATTGACTACCTAGGTATGCTTGACTACCAAATGGAAGGACCCATATCGGTAAAACTTCGGCACAATAACCGGAACCCCATGTTGAACATTCTCCGGACAAAAGTGTTTCTCCAGGCCAACCTTTTATACCCTACAAGTCATTCACCTGAGGTGTTATACCGAGTGTTGTTTCTATCCATGAGCGATTGGAACCTCTACCGCCACAGCTTCCGCGACGCGGTATACCACTTGGTACCACTATACCGCCACCTCGGCGCTAAGTTCCCGGTCGACGTCGACGCCTTTATGGACTCCCTCGACATAAAGGTGTTTAATGACCACGCTCCCATAACCACCCATCACCACAAACTCCAATTGAAACACAACCTTTTCTGTGCGCTACACGCTGGCGGTATCGATTTGAAGCCAAAAGATGTTGACGATTTATCCACACTTTCTTGGGACCTTCTGATTGCGAACAACGTTTACCACAATCATTACAATCTCCTTGTGTCCAACAACTGTAAAACTGATGCTTCTACACTACAAAAACTAAAAAACCACTATCATCAACAACTTGGAACTGTTTCCAAAAAGGACAACCATAAATTGACACAAGTCATCAGTAACGATTACGAATTACTTAATTATTTCTATATAAGGAAGCTTAGCCGTGAGGGTTTAGATAGTGATATTTTCTATACATGAGGTGAGTAGTGATGGAGTGGTGATGTATATAGTAATGATATAGTAATGATATAGTAATGATATAGTAATGATATAGTAATGATATAGTAATGATATAGTAATGATATAGTAATGATATAGTAATGATATAGTAATGATATAGTAATGATATAGTAATGATATAGTAATGATATAGTAATGATATAGTAATGATATAGTAATGATATAGTAATGATATAGTAATGATACTAAACTAATGATACTACACTAATGATACTACACTAATGATACTACACTAGTGATACTACACTAGTGATACTACACTAGTAATACTACACTAGTAATACTACTAATGATACTACTAGTGATACTACACTAATACTAATGATATCTAACCAATACATTCACACTCAATATAGTCAATGACACATAATATTTAACAAATTACCTCATGATACATAATATTTAATGAATTACCTCATGATACATAATATTTAACGAATTACCTCATCACCCTTCATAACCCTTAACCCTCCACGATCTATCACATTATCCTTATCACTCCGCGAATTGATGTCCACATGTTCCGCTACGTGTTGAACTACCGGCGCTTATTTTCTAGATCCATGAGTTATCTCTCGTATAAGAACCCGGAAATCTCCTCCGGGCTACCAGGAACTGAAGCCAAATTGACCTATGGCTTGGGACCAATTCCACACCATCTTCAAAACAAAACCATCTTTTATTTTGATATTGATAATTGCTTATACAATCGATCCACCAAAATCCATGATATGATGCAGGAGAAAATCCACGCTTATTTCAAGCACCATTTGTCGCTTAATGACGAAGATGCCCATAATTTACATATGGATTACTACAAAAACTACGGATTGGCATTAGAAGGATTGGTTAGAAACCACAAAGTCGATGCCTTGGAGTACAATGCTAAAGTCGATGACTCATTGGATTTGAAGTCGGTATTACATTATAATACCGCTCTTCGGGAATGTCTTTTGACCATCAAAAACTCGGGCAAATATGATATGCTTTGGCTCATGACAAACGCCTACAAAACCCACGCTTTACGTGTCATCACTTTCTTAGGTATAGGGGATTTGTTTGATGGGTTAAGCTTTTGTGATTATTCACAGAGTCCCATAGTGTGTAAACCAATGACTGGTTACTTTGAAACCTGTTTTGAAACCACACAAATCACTGATGTTAAGGAGCGAGCAAAGTTATCGTTTGTGGATGATAGTGAGATTAATGTTAAGGCTGCTTATGATCTTGGGTTTGGCTGTGTGTATCACTATATAGAGATTGATGAGGAGTATGAAAAGATTGTGAAGAAGCCTGATTTCGATAGTTATTATGGAGAGGGGAAGATTACTATTCTTAGGAGTATATTAGATTTGGCGAAGGTGATATAGAGGCAGAAGTAATATAAAGCAGGATAGCCGTGTGCGTGCCGCGAGGCAGAATAAATAACTAGTGTAGTGTGGTGCGACCATGGTCCGACCATGGTGCCATTGGTTTCTTATTAGGCCCATGACTCTTATTAGGTCCATGGCGCGCCATTACTCCAACCATCCCTCTTCACCATGCCACAATACAACGGGAGAGTCCTCTTCTTCCACGGTTACACCCAATCTTCTTCCATATTCTACGCCAAAACATCCGCTCTTAGAAAAAAACTTATCAAACTTAATTATAAATGCATTTATCTCAATGGTCCCACCCGGTTAATGCCTAGTGATTTACCGTCTAATGATGCTCTTAGTAAGTTTGGCTCAGTTACTACCAAGGATAATGACGACACCGACTACAGATCATGGTGGGTCAAACCTCATCTGTCCAATTCCAACGTGATTCTAGAATCAGCTTTTGATACTGTTAAGGATTACGTCTTCAATAACCGAGTTATTGAAGATGCTGATTACAAAGACAATATTGAGGAATCCGATAAAGAGTTACCTATTGTAGGACTTGTTGGGTTTTCCCAGGGCTCAGCTATGGTTGGATTATTGTTGAAAAAAGCCTTAGATTTTGGTCTTGATAACTTACAGTTTGTGGTATTATACGCTGGGTTTAAGCTTGATACGTCCAAAGGCTCTGGTAATGAGAAGTATAGTGATTATTATGGTGATAATCAAGACTTAAAGTTTAAAATGTTGCATGTATATGGAGAATTGGATACTGTGATGTCAGAAGATAGAGTAATGAGTTTGTACAATATGTTTAAGAGTAATTCTGATTTGTTGAAGCATCCAGGAGGACATTTTGTTCCTAATTCCAAAGCCTATGTGGATCAAGTGACCAACTGGATCCAAAGTCCAGGAAAGAATGAGAAGAGAGATGAAACGAAAGATGAAGAGAAAGATGAAGAGAAGAAAAAAGAAGATGATATTGATGATTTGTTAGAGATGATGGATACCATAGGGAAGGCGTAGATTGTATAAGTTATGTACATATTTAGATATTTATACTAGTGGATACCTATATTTATATACAACTAGATACCTATACTAGATACCAAACATCTAAACCCCAGAATCACAACTCATCGTGATCAAGTTTTGTCGCCTTCTTTCCTGCTCTGTAGTTAGAATAATACTTTTTATCCTTTTTAGACAATTCTCCTTCACTAGGTTCAATTCCTGTTTGATCTATTATCCATTGAGAAATCTGGACTTTATCATTGAGTTTGGAGTTATATTTGCTAACTGTTCCTTTATTCTTGTCAAAAAGAAGAAGTAAAGGAAGCTTTTCCTCAGAAGTTATTGGTAATTCCATCACCTGATCATTGACAGTTATAGTAGGCACTTCCGGTACCGATTTAGTCGAAAACATAGCAAACTTTATTGTTGACAAAAAGTCAATTGCTAATGTTTTATACATTGGATTCAAGGTCTGTGATTGGGTTACAAGAAGCACTTTATAATCACCGTTCTGTTGGATCCATTTTTCCAAGTGATCACTGGAAAATCCATGTAACTTGTTAACATAGTTCTTTATTCTAGAGTGAAGGAAATTGGTCAATGGTTTCAATGATCTTTCTCCCTGATACACTTCATGGGCGTGATTAGAAGCTTTACTGACCTTACCTTCAGTGTACTTAGGAGGTCTAAACACTAAAACACTAGGAAACCCAGACACTTGATACCGAGAACACAATGGTTTATTATAGTTTTTATCACAATTAACAGCGGCCACTTGAACACCATGTTTGGCATCTTGGTTCATAAACTTCCCCAATTTGTGGATAACTGGTTTCAATTGTTTGCAATAACCACACCAAGGAGCATAGAACTCCACCACCGACGTGTAATTGGATTTGTGAATGACTTTATCAAAAGTGGAAGGAGTTAATTCGTAGACATTTGCATCTGAAGTATAGAAGTCTTGGGAAGCCAAAAGAGGAATTAAAAGAAGGAAAAACGGGAATAACTTCATGATGAATAAAGAGCAAAATGAGAATGAATGAGAATTATGGGAGAAGAGGAGAGAGAAGATAGTAGAGAGAAGGAGAGAAAGAGAAAGAGAAGAGTCAATGTTTATTGTAGAGAGTTAAAGAGTTGTTTTGTAGAGGTTTTAAATTTCTTTGTTACAAAATATTACAGTATATGTTATATAACATTTGTATAACACTTGTACAACACGTACAACACTTATATAACACGTACAACACACTTATATTTATACTATACTCTATTGTATACTTGTCTAGGTCTTCTCTTTCACTCTTTTCCTTCAACGTATTCCAATATACTACACCACCATCCTAAATATACACTCCGGCATAGTTGCTCACTAATATACTCCCCATTCCAATCGACAATGAAGCCACTATGGCATTCAATACATAGCTGACGTGAGATTTATTCTTAATATTAACCAATAATGCTAATGATAACGAAAAAAATGCCACAATTGACAAAATTATAGTAAGAAATCCTAAGTGTTCATAGATGACATTTTCCTTCAATGGAACTGATTCAAAGTTAAAGAGTTTGGTGTACTCTTCATAGGAAGCTCCGTTCATGTTGGAAGTAAATGATATGTGTCGCGAATGGAATGAGTACAATATCAAGAGCGAAGCGAAGGACATTGTAGAAAGAATTAGTATTACACAATTATGCTCATGACATTCTAAAGAGTATTAGTATTACATGACATTGTAATGTAGAGATAGAGAATTAGTGTTAGTATAGTGTTAGTATTACGATAGTGTTAGTATTACGATAGTGTTAGTATTACTATAGTGTTAGTATTACTATAGTGTTAGTATTACTATAGTGTTAGTATTACTATCCTATTACTATTACTACTATTAGTGTTACTACAATACTACTACTACTACTACTACTACTACTATTACTATTACTATTACTATTACTATTACTATTACTATTACTATTACTATTACTATTACTATTACTATTACTATTACTATTACTATTACTATTACTATTACTATTACTATTACTATTACTATTACTATTACTATTACTATATACTATATGCTATCACTTCTCTATATACTTCTCTATATACTTCTCTATATACTATCACTTCTCTATTACTACTATTCCTACTGTTCCTACTACTTTCTTCCAATAACAGATTTAAACCCATCCACAGCTCTTTCGTAAACATCTTTCTCTTTCTTTCCATCTTTCTCTCCATTTCCTTCTCTACTTCCCTCTCCCTCTCCCTCATACTCATCTATCGATTGCACTGACTCTAACCTTGGATTGTTCAAAAATAAACTACTTATCAACAACACAAACGTCAATGAAAGTCCCACTATAGATAATAACCTTTGAATTTGTGAGTATGATTCAACAATAGCATCTCTTTCTGGGGTTCTCCATGTGTATTTCTTAATAAATGCAAATGGATCCTTATACGCTTTGGCGGCTAATTTTTCTGATACATCAATGGCATCAAATTCTTCCACAATACTATCATACAACTTATTAGTCCAAAGCCCTCCACTAATAGATGATCCAATGGCACTACCAATACTATGGAATGAAGAATAAAGCGAAATAACAATCGCCATATATTCATGACTAGTACTTGCTGTAAGTAATACTTGAGTAGGCATATTAATGAAAGCCATACCAAATCCCATGAAACAAACCCCACCAATGATTCCTCTAATGGCTCCTTCAGCTTCAGTGGGTGCAGCTCCTCTAAAGTTGTACAAAATTGCCATTGATCCTACCCAACAACAGATTCCAAAGATGATAAAAGGTTTCAATCTTCTTAATTTCACCACCAAAAGCCCAAATATTTGTCCTGTGATCACCATGGTAAATGAATACAATGATGTTATTCTAGTGGCGGCTTTAACTGAACTGTTTAATCCAATAACCAATATAGAATACAAGTACTCAAAGGCTAATGGCCAAATTAAAAAGGCAAAAATCCCAATGAATAATCCAGCTACAATCCCTTTATCTTTCATTAATACTGAAGGGAACATAGGAACTTTAGCTACTTTGACTTCATGGAAAATGAAAATTGGAAGTAATACCACCCCTATAACCAATGGAGCAATGACTTTGGCTTGATCCCATTGATCAGCCACTCCTCCAGCAAGAGTAAATGGTACTAAAATAAGTCCTGACATGGCCATTAAAAGAATAAACCCTAAAACATCCATTTCCCAAAATATATTCATAACAATGTTATCATTCCAGGAAGCAAATTTAACCTCTGATTTAGAGGTTTCCTTTAATTGGATCCATTCAGATGACTTTCTAGCTTTAAACCACATATGAACAAGACATCCTAACATAGGAATACATGCTAAGGGGAAGATAAATGCCCAAATACCTATACCATAATTCCAAGAATGAGCAGGATAAATCGATGCCATGACATCTCCACTGACCCAAGTGTTGATAATCACAGGAAGAATAGGAATCATAGTTGCAGCCAATCTCCAATTCAAAGTAGTATGATCAGCAATAATGATTCTAACTAAAAGAACAAATCCTCTATACCCAGCTTGATAAATTGCTGCCCCAGCAGCAAAAGCTTCTAAAGTTGTTGATTGACATTGAATAATGGTTCCTACAGTATGGAATAAAATGGCCACGATTATTAACTCAATTCTTCCAAACCGATCAGAAAGTCTAGCCGTTAATGGTTGTGAAACCACTGATACCACGTCCAGTACAATTCCTACTGTGGATTGTAAAGCATGATTTTGCATTGAAGATGCTGCATAAGCCGTTAATTTGTTTCTGATAATACTTTCAATATAATAAGCATAAGCAACGAGAAATATAGTGAAAAAGAATGCCAGTTTTAACATAAGCGTTGGGTATTGATCAGCTAATAACTCAGCTTTTCTAACCCCTAATGATTTGGTGGTTGATTCAGAAGAATCATTAGTGGAAACAGATTGAACTTTAGACTCTTTGAAGCTATTAGTTTCTAAATCTTCTGATTGTCTTTTTTCACTATTTGGCATTGTTAAAGTTATTAAATTGAAGGCCAAATTCAGTGTCTTAAGTAGTTTGGCAGTTGTGAAAAGAAATTCAGAAGACCCCAATATGCTTACCTAAAACAGTAGCCTTTCGGATTTATTATACTACAACCATTACTATGATAGGCTGATGGTTTAGATAATTTCTTTGTAACGGTTACAAATGCTTGGCAAATCAATATTCAGTATTGTTTAATATGTGAGGATCTTCGTTTTTCAACCCTAGTGTAGGATGAATCTAGATTATACTTTTAACCAATCAATGGAAAGGACATATGGTTATAATCCTAAAGTGAAAACCTTGGGATGTTAGGCTGAAGGTGAGGTTTGTGGCTACATTTACACCTTTCTCTAGCAACATTTACTTCATCCTTTAACGTTTACATGAAAATTTTTCAACCATGTTGCATATGTCTTGTCTTAGACCATATTACCCAAAGAAGTAGTATTAAGCGAGAATATAAGAAATGAAACACCAATTCATTAGGCTATTAGGAAAAAAGAAAAAAAAAAGGGAAGAAAGTTAAGAAAAATACTTTGAAATACTAAGAAATACTAAGAAATTTATACCGTTGTGATACTTTGTGTTTTTGACACTCTTTGTGTTGTCAATCTCTAACTTGATTGACTTTAGTATCTCACAATTGGTTCATGTTGCAGTAGTCGTAAATGCGAAATTCCCCGAGATGCGGAATTCCCCGGGTTCTGCATGAAGTGGAAGAAGTCTTTTGCAATGCTTAAAAACACAGGTTCTTTCATCTGAGATTTGAAGGAGACTGTTTAGATGATGTAGTAATGACAGTGTGAGTTGTGTAAGTAGATGATATAATAATGGTGTATTATTAATGTTGTTTTGTTAAAGGTTACTGTTGTTACTGTTTACTACTTTGTTACTGTTTTGTTACTGTTTTGTTACTGTTTTGTTACTGTTTTGTTACTGTTTTGTTACTGTTTTGTTTCTGTTTTTTTTACTGTTTTGTTGCTGGTATATTCCTCTGCTCCTGCCTCTACTCCTGCTCCTGCTATCAAAACCTCTAAACGACATTACAAAATATCACAATGTCAATGTCGCGAAGATTCATTCTCAAATATCTCTTATTAAAGTTCACTTTCACTTCCTTATTCTCACTTATACTTCATTATGTCATCCGGTTGGAATACTATAGACTCAGATGCCGGAGTATTTACTCGATTAGTAGAAAAATTACATGTTAAAGGAGTACAATTTGATGATTTATTTTCAATTGATAAAGAATCCTTACAACAAAGTGATCCCGTTTATGGGGTAGTGTTTCTTTTCAAATACAGTAATATAGATAGAAACTATGCCAAAGATGGTAATAAACCAATGATGGGAGAATATGATATGGATTATCAAGATAAAGGTATATTTTTTGCTAATCAAACAATTCAAAACTCGTGTGCCACTCAAGCTGTGTTGAATGTACTTTTAAATAAGACTGATGATGTAGAAATAGGATCGGAATTGAGTAATTTCAAGTCATTTGTTGAAGGTTTTGATGGTGAAATGATTGGTGAAACTATCACCAATAGTGATACTATCAGACAAGTTCATAACTCATTTTCCACGCCATCAATGATTGTGGATGAGGATCCAGAAAAACCCCCATCTAATTATGACGATAAAAATGATGGTCTTTTCCACTTTATTGGGTTTATAATGAAAAGTGGCTTTATTTATGAACTTGATGGACTTAAAAATTATCCTATCAGACATGTACCATGTGACACTATGGAAGAATTTTATGATAAATTACCTCAAGTATTAATGCAAAGAGTGAGTCATTATAATAACGAATTACGGTTTTCGTCATTGATAATAACAAATGATAAATTGATTCAAGCTCAAAATACAGATGATTATCAATTGTTAAACCAAGAGCTAGAGAAACGTCAAGTTTGGGATCGTGAAAATGAACTCAGACAATACGATTACACTAATCTTTTAATTAAGATCATTAAAAACATTAGTAAAGAAAGTAGTGATGAAGAGTGGAATAAAATCATTCAAGATGCTAAATTAAAAAGTCAAAGTTATATAGCTCGTCAGTATTATTCATAATCAAAACTAAGTAATCCTCCTCCTCCAGGACCACTCAGGTGTCTGGAGAAATAATCAAAATCAATACTAACAGCATTACCTAATAATACTGCTCTTTGATCCAACGATAAAGGTCCAGCAACTGCAGGATATATATCCCCCATTCCAGCAAAACTAGCAGGATCCATTCTAATAATATAAACCCCAGTATCGGTGAATAATTCCCGGCCTAAACCAACCCAATTTCTATCAACAGAAGCAATAACTTCTTGATTATCATTATAAATAGGGAAATCAAATGACAAAAATGGAGCATCAATCATTCCAAATTGATTATATTCGTCTGTAGTTTCATCATCAAGTTTAAATAAATTGTATCTTCTTCTCCAAAGATGCCAACTTTGGACCGATTCTCCCATAATTTCCAACATAAAATTACCATTTTCATCGTACCCGGGTAAATAACTTTTTATATGACTATTAATAAAAGAAAATGGTCTTTTAATTACCATCAACAATTCATCATAATTATTAAACACTTCAATCTCAAATGGACGATGAAGTTTGAAAAATTGTCTTGCAACCATCTTCATTATACCATAATCTTTTTCTCTCATATATCCCAACTGTTGACCTTGAGCATTCATTATTTTATAGTTATTTGCTTGTTCAAATCCCAAAAATACATTCATCATTTCCATTTGTCTTTCTATTACCAACGTTGGTTCTTTGAGAATGTCATATATAGAATCATGAGGAGTAATTAACCCATTTTCATTAGGGGGCTCTTGAAATACCTGTCCATGAGCATCATTGAACCTTTCTGTATGAGTATTGGGATTTGTCTGGTAATAAAACTGAGATGAATTATCATTACCAAAAGCATTATTTTGTTTGTTTTGTTGGAATCGTTTAACTTCTTCTTCCAGAATTTCTTTAGTAATTCTTCTTGGTTGATGATTTATAACAGAAGAAGTAATGTTTCTTCTCCAAACACTTAAAGGAGTCCTTAGAGGACGAACGGAATGCTTTATAGAGTAGAACATAATTGTTACTTGCCACTTTGAACAAGATCGCGAAGTAATGAAAAGTAGAGATTAGAGAGAAGAGAGAAAGGGAAAGGGAAAGAGATACAAGAAAAAGAAAAAGAAAAAATCACAAAACACAACAAAAAACACAATACTTAAAACACAATACTCCAATGTAAACTTTTATTTTCCTAATCTAACTTCTTCTTTCCTTGAGTCAAAGATGGAGTTGGACTATCACTACTTAATACACCCTTCATAAACTCATACACAGTAAAAGTAACAGCTTGACCAGGAGCAACTCTCATGATTCTTGGGGTAATACCTTTATATAATGCAGCAGCACCTTCTTCTTTAATCAATTGATTACCAATCTTAACAATTCTAACTAATCCTGATTCGTTAGAAGCATAAGTGGTCTTTTGTAACCGAGTTTTAATGGTATCTAAAGGAGCATTAGATAAAGGACCTAAAGCACCAGAAACTAACCCAATACAACTGGTTTCCCAAGAGGGTAAAGCTTCCGATTGATGATAACCTTGTAAGTATTCTTTTATCTTGGAGTAGACAGTGAAATTAACCCCTTGATTAGTGGCTTGTCTAGCAGCAGTTAAAGAAACTCCTCTATACAAAGTCTTAAATCCTTCTTCTCTAACAATAACATAAGCAGCATGAAGTGCATTTCTATATTTAGGGACATCCAAAGGATCCTTCATAGAATGATGTTGAGCTTGTAATCTGATTTTAACCACTTCCATAGGATTAACCACAGCTACAGCTTCTGTGATACCAGCTCCAACACCAGCCAAAAATGTGTTACCGGTAGTAATTTTTCCTTGTTCATCATATAATAAAGATCTATAAAATTCATAAGAAGAAAATCTTAATGCCATTTTGGGAACAATCCCAAGAACCACAGCACCTAATCCTTTATACAAACTTAAAAATGCTTCCTTTTGAATAATATTAACCCCTGTTCTAAAGAATCCTGGAGGTTTTTGTCCTGATTTCCGGTACAATTGCATTCTAACCTTTACTGTATCTAAAGGATGACAACATAATGCTTCAAATAATCCTGCTGTTCCTCCAGCAACCAAATCGGTAACACTCTTACCTTTGGTTTGTTGTTTTGCTGCTGGTGCCATATTATAAATAATACACAATAATTTAATATAAGAAGTAAAGTACTATTGGCACTTAATAAATAATATTAGTTAATAAATATATATATATAAAAAAAAAAAAAAACTGTCTTCTGAAAATTGGAAAAGCAAGCTTTTTCATTTATATAGTTTCCGGGGAATGCCCCACAATTTCACAGACTTCCATTTATCCGAGCGAAACCCTCGGCGTGACATTATTGACGATTATGTCGTCCATTATATGTTTAAATATCGGATTAGGTTCCGGGATATATAATATACGATATTTGTAGTTTATTCTCTGGTTTGGTGGGATTTCTGGTGTTATACAAGACGATACTACTGTCATAACTCATGGGTGAGATGACTCAGAGTCATCTTGACTGCTGCAAAAATGATGAGATGTCTGCGCGTTGATTGGCCAATTCCGTGTCTCGGCCCCGGCTATTGCTAATAGTGTCTAGGCCGGGATCACTGTTAGAGTGACTAATTGTACTATTGTCTATTTTTTAGAGATGATGTAATTGTCTATGATGTCAAATTGTCTATGATGTCAAATTTGTCTCTAAACTATGTAGTTACTGTATTCGTCGTTTGACCACAGGTCCATGTAGTTATTCATGTAAATGTCTAGGTTATATAGTAAGCTCATTGCTGAGAAGATGATGGAATCAGCCAATTGGAAGTAGCTGATGGTCTTTATGTACAACAGAAGGTTCCGTATACATCGGTCGTTGTCACGTGTTAACTGGGGAGTAGTATTGAACATTTTGAGCACGGTTTGATAGCTGTTTATGTTAGTAGTAGTAGTAGGAGTAGTAGTAATAGTAAGTACAACATACTCTGGAGTAATCTCTTTGGTTATGATTGGTTTGATTATATATAAGTCCTGAATGATTGTGTTATAGATGATTTTATTAGGTTTATTAGAAGCTTCGATTATAGAGTGATATAGCTTGATAGTGGTGATAGTGTTCATTTGTCACTAATATGTATTAAAAAAAAAATAAAAAGTACAGAGAGAAATTTACACAAATACATCATTAGATTCTAATTCTTTTCAGTTGGTTGAGCAGCGGCTTCGGCTTTGGCTTCGGTTTCTTGTTGGGATTTGAGTTCATTGAGTCTCTTGGCTTCCTTATGAACTTCCTTTACATCATTGGCTAAAGTTTTGTAGAAATCATGAACCTTCATTCCATAAGGATGATTACTGGCTTTTTCCAAGTACTTACTGAATTTATTATAGTATTTGTTGTTACCCGACTTGAGATCACTCAACACTTTGTTACTCTTTGATTCCGGGTCATTAAGATGAATAAACTTATCGTCTAATTTGGTCAAGAAAGATTTGAACTTAGCTGAGTATCCGTGTTCTTGATCAAACTTGATAGATTTTTCAATGACTTCATCAGAGATTCCATACCCTTGAGCTAACATTTGCGCCATGATGGCATATTTAGGTTTTTCTTCTTGTTCAACTTCATCATAGTTATCATCACCAGTTACTTTATTGGCTTGAATCTTATTATCAGAAGCCTCAGGAGTAGCATCATCATTCTTTGGTACATCTTTATATTGAGGTAATTCAGAATTCTCTTCAACTTTAATCTTCACTCCATCCAATTCTCCTTGATCAAGTAACATTGCTGTTGATAATGCCTTTTCGTGTTCAAAATTGACTTCATACTTGTTAAATTTATCTTGTTCTTCAAGTAAATTGATGGATTTAATATCACCACAGAAGGAAAAGAAATCCTGGAGTTTTTCCACTGTTATAGTGTTTGGAATATGACTTGCAATTACACTGGACATGATAAGTAATTAATAAGGAATAATAAAATAATATATTACAAAAAGAAATATGTTACAAATTTCACTTTTTGTTCTACCTCTCTTCCTCTCTTTATATATTCATACAATTGCTGCGAAATGACTGTGTAAGCCACGATGATGACCATTTTTCCCCCTATTCTAAGAAAAACACTGCCCCTGGTGATGCAATTGATTCATACATTACTATACATTTCTTCTAAACACTTCTATTTTAAAGTAAGGTTTCTCCTAAAGCACATCTTCCAATGGCACAAGCAGCACTCACAGTATCTAAAATGTGATCATTGGTTTCACCTAAAGAAGGATTGGTTTCTACAATATCCATTGATGATAATAACCCTGAGGCTGCGACTTCTTCAGCAACAAATAATCCTTCTCTTAAAGTTAATCCACCTTCAACTCTGGTTCCTGTGGCAGGAACATAACTTGGATCAATAGCATCAACATCATAACTTAAATGAATGGGGTTTTTTCTTTCAGGATTAACGGCATCAAGAGCCATTTCAACGACTTTTCCAATTCCGTATTTATCAATGTGATACATGGAAAAAGCAGGAATGTCGTATTCCTTCAAGATCTTCTTTTCTCCAGCATCAACATCTCTTAATCCAATATAAGCGATTTTATTATGTTTTAAAACTTGAGGAATCCAATCAAATTCTGGTGGATAACTATCTCTATCAACCCCCATTAAAAAGGAAATTGGACATCCATGTAAGTTACCAGAATCGGTAGTTTTAGGTGAATTAATATCAGCGTGAGCGTCTATCCATAAGATACAAGTTTCAGGATTATGAGTTAATGCTCCCAAAAGAGTTCCTGTACCAATAGAATGATCACCTCCAATGGTGACAGGTAATCTATTGTTGTCTAAAGAAGTATTGACGGCTTTAAAAATGGCTTTATCACATTCACTAACAATAGCACTATTTTTAACCCCATATTGATCTTTATCATTAGTCTTTTTACTCTCAAATTGACTGTTTTGTAAAGGATGATCAATCTCAACTTCCCATCCTAACAGTTTAACTTGATCAGCAAATCCTGATTTCAAAATATATTCTGGTCCTAATTCAACCCCTCCTTTAGGTTGTCCACCAGAAAAGGGAGCACAAATGATGCTAGCTTTTTTGTTTGGATGATATTTATATTCGACTATTTGGTGTTAGTATGAGAATAGCAGTAATGAAGTGAGAATAACAGTAATAATGTGAGATATTACAGTGTACACTGTGTCTTGTGTGCTTCATCCCCTTTTAAATCCCTTTCTCTACATACCTGATGACATTTAGAGTTGTTTTCCTTTCCTTTCCTATAACTTTCCTATAACTTTCCCAAATTTCGTCGACTTCGTCTCTATTTATACTGATAAGTCCCGTCGTCCCCTAACAGAAACTAATCCCGACATGTCATCGCGGAAACTGCTAGAGAAAACTCTCTATTACTGCAAAATCACTGGTCGCGTGGTTGCTGATAATTCCTATGCCGTAAATGGATTAATTTGTTATCGTTGCTTCTCTTGCGGTTTCTGTATTCCAACTGTCTTTTTCTTGTAGCACTAACAATTTCCCCAATCTCTATTACCTCTCTATTTCCTCTCTATTACTTCTCTATTACCTTTCTTGTCATCTTCTTTACCATTACCCAGTTGAGTCATCGTCGTGTGCTCGGTCAATTCATCTTGCATGGTCTCCACGACTGTTGTTTTTCCATCCCTATGACATAATTTTGAGAACCCTCTGTAATTTTCCGTTACTTCCATCTATTCCTGGCTTAGTCCTGCTGCAGTTATCCACAAAAGCTCAAATAGCCGGGTAACTTAGTCTGACATAGTATTCATTATATTGGAGGTAATATTACGCTTGTAATTGTGTACAAAACATTAGGTTTGTTGTGGCACGTGTTCAAAAGATAATCTGACCACGAGTTGCAATAGTTTGGTTTTGTGAACTTGGAGAAAGAGACTTGGTTTATTTAGATTGTTGTTGTTGTTGTTGCTGTTGTTTTTTGTTGTTTTTGTTGTTTTTGAACTTTTATTTAATTTTATCACCTTTTTCTTTCTTTTTACTGCTCCCCCACCATGAAGTTTGGTAAGACTTTCCTATCCCACCAAATCCCAGAATGGTCCATTTTCTATATGAACTATAAGAATTTGAAGAAAACCATTAAGAATATCGACTATGATTTTAATCCTGAAGAAATGGAAGTTAGTGACTTGATGAATTCTATTCTTTCTCAATTCTTTTATCAATTAGATAGAAATATTGAAAAAGTGGATCAATTTTATAATGGGAAATTCAATGAATATCATCGTCGTTTAAGTAAAATCATTACATTACTTGAAGTTAAAGAAGGTAAGATTCATCATCAAATTGATTCTGATGAAGAATTGGATGAAATCATTTCTATTTTATTAGAATTGAAAAATGTATTTAGAAATTTAAAATGGTTTGGTGAATTAAATCATAAAGGTTTTGTTAAAATTTTGAAAAAATTAGATAAAAAAATGGTATCTTTATCTGAAATGTCTAATAATCATTTAGAAAATCAATTGATTAATTTACCTAGTAATAATAAAGAAAATTATTTATCTACTAGAGTCGATGCTTTACCTTTTGCTAATGAAGCTGATTTAATGAATGATTTAGAAGTCATCAATACTATTTTGAATCAATTAAGTTTAAGTGAATACACTTTTAAAGAAGGTTCTCCTAAGATTGATCATGCTAAGACTAGAAGAAGTTTTTCTGCTGATGTTAAAGCTGCTGGTGTTCCTGCTATTAAAGGTCAAAGTTTACCTGATACTTTTGATAATTTATTTTTAACTAATTTCATTGATATTGTTGATTCTGATAGTAGTAATGATTTACTTGAAGAATTAAAGAAAATCCCTACACCAAAGAAAAATTTGAAATTCTTATTAAGTTTGTTGGTGAAAGCTACCCTTAAAGTTTCAATTAATTGTATTGATACTTTATTTACCGTCTTGACTGATCATCTTCGTGAAAATAATTTATCTACTGATAATTTGATGTTTGATAAGTTTGATATTAATGGAAGAAATTTCTTTCATCATATTAGTTTACAACTTGGTAAACGTCAAGCCAAAAAGGAACAAAATCCTGAAAAGTTATTGATCCCGGGTGAAAATAGTAACTTGAACCGTTTATATGGTAGTAGTGGTTCTGATGGTGATAAATTACACCCAATTAATCTTGATGGGTTAAACTATATTTTGGATAAAATTAATGATAATCATGAGTTTTATAACTTAAGGTTCTTATTAAATGCTAAGGATAATTATTTAAGAACTCCATTACATTATGCTTCTCAATATGGTATTAAAGATGTTGCAAGAATTGTATTACAATTTTTGAACAAATGGAGTTTGATCTCTAATTCTTTATCTATTGATGATGCTAAATTTTGGGGTGATCAAGAAAATTTAACTCCTATTCATTTGGCTATTATTGGGAAACATCCTAAAACTACTCAGAATTTGTTGGTTTATTCAAATACTTCAAAACTTCAATGTTCTAATTTGATATTGTTATCAGTAAGATTAAATTGTCCTGAAATCTTGGAATATTTGATTAAATTGGGTAAAATTGATATTAACTATACTGATTATGAACACAATAATGAAACCGCTCTTTATATTGCTTCCAAATTGAACTTGGAGGAAGTGGTTGAATTCTTATTGAGTAATAATGCCAACACTGAACTTGGTGAAATGATCTTTGGGTGGACTCCAATCTTTGTTGCTGCTAGTGATGGGTTTAGAAAAGTCGTTGAACTTTTATTAGAATTCCATTGTAAGTACGATTGTGTTGATGATTCTGGTTGGTTACCTATGGAACATGCATCTTTAAGAGGTCATTTGAGAGTGGCTGATTTATTAAAACCGGCTAATGAAAAATTGTTATTGTATGATATAAAGAACCCTGTCAATAATATGCAACGGGTGCCTAACACTACTCTTCAAAGTCAAAGTCCAACCATTTCAGCTTTACAAGAGGATCCTTCACTTATGTCATCGACTTCATCTGTTGATGTCTTGCCTGAACCAAATAAAAATGCCGTCAATGAAGTTTATAAACAATTGAAACAATTTGATAATACTTCTTCATTTTCATTAGATTCCCGTCAAAGATCAAAGTCTCCTTTAAATGTTAAAAGAATTAAACCTGTCAAATCTTTTGGTCATAGATATTTAAATGATGATGAAACTTTGGTTCTTATAACTTTGGGAACTACTGATCTTAGAGATAATCATAAACCCATAGAATTAAACAATATTTCATTGGACAAAAATTTCATTACTGAATTAGATACTGCATTATCTTTAATTATTACTTGCAGAAACAAGGCTGATAATGAAGCTGTCGAGCCACCAGTAGTAATAGATTTACCCTTGGAAGATCATCATGGAAGTGCCACTGACCCCTTAACCTTTAAATTGACTAATAATTTAAACAAGAATGATATTTTTATGACGTTTGATATCGTTCCCACGTATCAATCTAATATTCAAGACGTTAACATGCCATTCAGCAAGAATGATCAAATTTTAGGTCGAGCTGTAGCCTTGTTAGATGATGCTTATACTAATGTGGGTCCTAAATTAAGATCATTACATTCTGTTATTAGTTCACCTATTATTGAATCACAATCATTAAGTGTTTTAGGAGTAGTAAGGTTTGAGTTTTTAAGTGTTAATTCTTTCACTCATAAAAACCTAAAACTTAATCGGTCTGATACTTATTGGAAACAATTGGTTTCTACAAGAGTCATTGGTCATAGAGGTTTAGGTAAAAACATGAGTAATAAAAAATCCTTACAATTGGGTGAAAATACTGTGGAATCATTTATAGCGGCTGCTTCTTTAGGAGCATCGTACGTTGAATTCGATGTTCAATTAACTAAAGATTCAGTACCTGTGATTTATCATGACTTCTTGGTGGCAGAATCCGGTGTAGATATTCCTATGCATACATTAACATCAGAACAATTTCTTCATTTGAATGATAACTTTGAACAATATCCTGGAGAAAAGTCATTCTTTGATTTACCAAATTCTAGTTCTCAAAGCTTATTAGATACTTCAACAAATGGTGATAGTGGAGGAGCCACTAAATCTGATAGTGGTAATACCAGTGCTAGTGCTAGTATGTTTGCACCATCACCATTATCGCAAGGAAGTGGAACTCCCTTTGCCTATGATGATGAAATATTAAGTAAAGTTCATAGACCTAGATCTATCTCAGCTTATAAATCAGCCCCTAATATGGCTAAAAATCATCACCATCATCACCACCACAGGGGGGACTATGAATCAGATGATGAAATCGATAGAGAATTTCATCATCAAATCAGTAGAAGAATGAAATTGACAAAAACTTGGAAAGATAAAGGATTTAAAGGTAATGCTAGAGGGTTATCAATTGCATCAAATTTCGTTACTTTGAAAGAATTGTTTAAGAAATTACCCAAGAAAGTTGGTTTTAACATTGAAATCAAGTATCCTATGTTAGATGAAGCCCAAAAGGAAAGTATTGGAGAAATTGCTTACGATATGAATCATTATGTTGATACCATATTACAAGTAGTCTACGATGAAAATTTGACCGGAAGAGATATCATTTTTTCATCTTTCCATCCTGATATTTGTGTTTTATTATCCTTGAAACAACCAACCATTCCTATTTTGTTCTTAACTGAAGCTGGGTCCAATGATATGGCCGATATAAGAGCCTCTTCATTACAAAATGCTATTAGGTTTGCCAAAAAATGGAACTTATTAGGTATTGTTAGTGCAGCAGAAACTTTAGTTAAAACCCCTCGTTTAGCTCAAGTTGTTAAATCTTCTGGTTTGGTGTGTGTTACTTATGGTGTATTGAACAACTCTCCTCAAAACTGTAAGATTCAAATGAGAGCTGGTGTTGATGCTGTCATTGCTGATAGTGTTTTGGCGGTTAGAACTGGTCTTAGAAAGGACAAACAAAAAGGTCAAGATGATGATTTTTATGATGACGATGAAGACGAGGAAGAAGAAGAAGAATTGGATGATGCTGAGGCTGAAGAAGATGAAACTGATAGTTGATATATGGTGTTATGCAGTAGTTTATAGTGTTAAACTACAATAGTTTATAGTATCAATTCACATTACTTTATGGTATCAGTTCACATTACTTTATGGTATCAATTCACTCTACTTTATGGTATCAATTCACACCACTCTATGGCATCAATTCACACCACTCTATGGCATCAATTCACATTACTGTATCAATCCTATTTCTTCTGTGCGAAAGCAAGTTCTTATAACCGCTATGGCTGAAAGAGACTTTAAATCATCAAAACCCATTAATTCCAGGGACAATTCAAACACTATGACTGCAAACAATGACACAGAATCAAATGTGACTACTAGACCGCAACAAGGAACAAAATTCAAACCATTGTCGGGAGTTGACGCTGTACATATAAACAGTGCTAGGGAAATGGTTCAATTGCACACTAGAGATAGATTACCTCCAAAAGGACATAATAGTAGAGATAAGAATGACAATAGTTTCTCATCAGGAAGGAAAAACAATATGAAGCTTAATGAACCAAAGCAGATGACTAGAAATGGTCCCAATATGGCTAGTTCTATACCTGGAGGAGTTGATTCGTCATTTCCGAGACCGGAAACTTCTAAAATGGCTTCATCTAGTGTTTCGGTTCCCGCCAAGTCTCATGAAGGACACTGCAATAATCCCCAATGTGATCATTGTGGTGCAGTTATTATACCATCACCTAAATCGTCTTTCCCCATTCAGGATGAGCCTTCAATAACCATTAATAATTGGAGTATTTATACTATTAAAAAGCCAATTTTGAATTCCCAAGAACTTGAAGATTTGGAAACTAATAGATATGACTTTCCTTTGCCAGAAATGATATTTGGGAACAATTTAGTTCGTTTGGTTCATGAGGATACTAAAGCTACAATTGAATTTAATGCCTTGGATGCATTAGATTCCTTAAACCCTCAAGCGGATTTCAAAGTCAGTTATCATAAAGAATGGCTCAATTCAAGAAGATCCAACTATTTATCTTCAGAATCCCTGGATGCTAAGGCAGAAAAGGCTTCTAAAGAAAATGCTAATAAAGATTTAACCAAGTTAACTGATTTAGAAACTGTTAAGAATTATGATTGGACTTATTCTCCTAATTATAAAGGAACTGTTTCTGATATTGAATTCACTCCTTCTAATCAACAGGTCCCAATAAAGAAATTATTACGTCCTGATCCTATATTATTCTATGATGAATCTATTCTTTTTGAAGATGAATTAGGTGATAATGGTATTTCCATGTTCTCCACCAAAATCAGAGTCATGCCTACATGTTTACTATTACTTTGTCGGTTTTTCTTAAGAATAGATAATGTCGTCTTCAGAGTCAGAGATGTTAGAATTTATATTGATTTTGATTCCGGTTTAGTCCTCAGAGAGTATAAACATCAAAATTGTCCTTACGATAAGCTTTTGAATAAACTTAGTGTGAAAAACGCTAGTGATCCAAAGAGTATTCTAAGAGATTCTAATTGGGTAGCTCAAAACATTCCCGTTGATTCTTGTTCCATTGAAGAATGGTGTCCCCAGAAAAAGGAACCATAAGTGATGATTTATTTAAAGTGGTTATACCTATGGAGAGGGTCGTGCGCGATGGCGATATTTATTCTCACTGAAAATTTTCAATGGTGATATTTTTCAATATTTCCCTTATTACAATCTTTAATCATGTTTGGTAGAACCTGGAAGGTTTCCAGAAAGATACTCAATAACACAAGAAGCATTCATGAAGTTCCTGTTTTGAGAGACCATGGAACTTTTGCAGAAAAAGGGATCCAGGGATTATACTCATCCTCAGGTTATAAAGCAGCATGGATAGATTATCAAAAATACTTAACCATGAATTTAACATTATTAACAAATGGTAGTGAAAATGAGGTGAAAACTCCATATCAAATTTTATTACATACTGCAAAACAGACTACCGAACAGCATACTTTCCACTTTGCTTCACAAGCTCATAATAATCATTTTTGTTTTGAACAATTGACTAATAAATCTGAAGCTCGTTCAACTTCTCCATCTAGAAACCTATTGGGGAGATTAAGTGATCAAGGATTTGGTGGTATTGAAGAGTTTAAAAAAGCTATGTTATCCACGGCAAATTCCGCTATAGGTCAAGGATGGGTGTTTTTAGTCGAAGGTCCTGATAAGTCTTTAAAGATCGTGAAATGTAATAATGATGGAACTCCATACTATTATGGAAAGAACCAATCATTAGACTTGAATGGTGGTATTGATGAAACTAGCTTTGATCACTATAATAGAATCAAACAATTAACACAAGAAAATGAAAGAGATTTCTCCTTACCTATCTTAGGAATAAACTATTGGGATTCTTCATATATAAATGACTATGGTGTTAATGGGAAAGCTGAATACTTGGCTAATTATTGGGATTGTATCAACTGGAATGTTGTCAATAAGAGATTATTCCAATTATAGGGCTTCATGGTAGTTTTCTTTTTCTTATTGTATACTATATAATCCATACATACTGTACATAGAAAGTCTAAACAACAAATATATTTTTGCTGATAATGGTGTATTACAATTCAATCATAAGTAAATCGTTAATATTCATGTCATTAACATTGGTAATTTTCTGTCTATAATCATTAATCTCTGCGGCAATAGTGCCACATTGGTCAATGATATCTTTGGTAACTTCGGTATCATACCAATTTATCGGTAATGTCATAATAAAAGATGGTAAGAAATCTGTCAATACAGCTATTCTATTCCAATTATCTACCAATGTCACAAATTCTTTCCGTAGACTAGTTTCATTTAGTGAACTATTGACGATATTGTCTAGTTTATGTTCATTTAAGGTACTCTTTAATTGAGTGATTTGATTATTAAGTTCATTGATTTTCATCAACTTTGGACGTAACTGCTGTAGTACCTTATCTGAGTCCACTCTTAACCTAACCAATTCCTGTTCTAATTGGTTATTATCATTATATTCTTTCATTAGTCTATTAATATTACTAGTCAATTCCAGATTTAAACTAGAGAAAAGTATCGACAAGTTTTTAGAAAGATTAGCTTCCGATGTAGTGATTTCCGTTTCTATATGGTGAATTGATCTTATGATTGGTAATGTGACTTGAAGATATTCATTCAATAATTTATTGGTCTTTATAAAGTTATTCTGAATGGTGAAAAAATTGATAATATTATCATAATCATTGGTATCGGGAAACCCAAATTGTTCATCATTAACAATGCTTTTGTATTTGTCCTCTATAGTACTGCTGAATTTATTATTTAATTGTTTCATTTCGTTCAAATAAATCAATCGATTTAACTTTGTAGTCAATTCTTGATATGAATTAGTATACTTCAATTCCTTAGGAAAAATGTCTCTTTGACTGGAAAGTGATGCATTTTTTATACTTGGAATACCATAATTATGATTCTGGATCCCAGTGGACACAAAGAATTTATCCACTACTTTAGACAAGTCATCAGACATGACCAAAAAGAGACCGTTTTTGTAGTTAAATGAAGTTTCAATATACAAAAACCCACCGCGATATCGACACACAACACTACAAATTTGTCTATAATTGATATTTCTATTAAAATCTATAGTTAATGACTCAGGCGAATATTATTGTTAAAGAGAAGTTATTGGCTATTCACCATACTGGGCTATTCATTAATTTCCCACCTCAAAAAATAGATGAAGTGTATCATGAACTCAAGCTGTTCCTAGAAGTTAACTCCGATACGTTAGCCTTGAATGATTTATACGATTTATATGAATTTCATGTTTATTTATCATTAATAACTGACCACGAACTAGAAGCTAAATCATATATAAATAGGTTGTCGGATCAATTTGATGAGCAAAAGTCTGAAAGAATTAAGTTGTTGATGAGTTTGTACTTGGAATCCGAAGGTAATAAGGAACAAGCCATGGAGATTTTAGTTCAGGATAAGAATGAATTAACCTTGAGTAGAAGATTGACTACATTCAAAAGACAAGATGGACGAGAAGCATACATCAATACATTGATTAAGTATTTAGACTTGCAACCAACGGATGTCCTTGCATGGTCAGAATTGAGTGAAGAATACTATAAACTAGGTCATTATGATAAGAGTATATTTTGCTTGAAAGAGGTTTTATTACAAGAGCCACTTAATTATTTGGTATTCTATAGAATTGGGATGTTGAATTATTACTTATACTTACAAAATAACAATCAAGCATTGATCAAAAAGGATAAACTTGTTGAATTGGTCAATTATTTAATCAATGCCAGAAACAACTTTTTAAGAACAATTGAAATATGTCAGGATCATAAAGAGAGTTGGTTAGGAGTTTATTTAGTATCGAAAATCAAATTCGAAGAAAAATTTAACAAAATGAATATTAAATCATTGACTGATTTTAATAACGATACCACCAAGATATTAGAATTGTCCAAGGCTAAAGTTGTGGAATTAAACAATATATCAGAGGCCCAATTACAAGAAATAAGTTCTATTTCTCTTTGAAAAGATTTTTGTGTATATATATTATTTTAGCAGTATAGAAAACATACATAAAATCAATAAAATCACAAACAATCCTATAGCAATCCTATAACATTAACAAGGATACTCTGTGTCTGTGAATAACTTATTTACCACAAGTACATTCACCATTTCCTTCACCTTTACAACCAGCACATTTACATTCAGACCCACAAGAACATCCGGAGTCAACGAAAACTTTAGTTATAGCAGCCATTTTAGTATATCAATTAAACAAGTATTAATAAAAAAGTATTAAATTTAATTATAGAAAAAATGAGGTTTAATCGGCTCTCCTTTTATAGTGTGGAAAAAGAAAAAAAATATCACAAAAACCTTATTTGCTGCATGATTTGATTGACATCAATCAAGACAACGGTTGAGTTATTTCCGGAGGGGATATTGATTTGAGATTTATAAGATGATTTAAGTGATTTTATAGATAAAATAAAACAAGGAATAAAACAAGGAAATAAATTTTGTAATAATTTTGGAATAATATTAAAAATAAAATAAATAATTGAAATAATTTATAGTTGGTTTATAGATTTTGCAACCTTTAAGCCATTGAGAAGTGAGATTCTACCATTAATTCAGGAAAACATGTATTCACTACCTAACCCACAAAGTCAAATAACACCAACTTTAACGACATAATTTTAAACCCAAAGTCTAAAACAATCATCTCCAAAATTAACAGCCTTTACAACAATTAGCATCTTTACATTTGCATCCTAAACATTTACAGTTAACTTCATCACATGAAGTACATTCACAGGAAGTATTGCTTTGACATGTCCCACATTCACAGGTGTTGGAGCAACAAGTACATCTAGTTTCTTTGGCCATGATTGATAATAATTGATAGTATGAAATAATTGATAAAATTATAAGATAATAAAGTATCTAATGAAGTGGAATGGTTCCTTTTATACCTCTACTTTTATTAGAGGAAGGTCCTCAATTCCATAGCCAAAAGTCCTCAATTCCATAGCTAAAATTCCTCAATTCCATAGCTAAAATTCCTCAATTCCATAGCTAAAATCACTCAACAGTAACTAACACTACTTCAATTCTGTAGCTAAATTCACTCAGCGTGTATAGGCAAAATTTCATGGTAGCTAAAAGTCCTCATTATCGAGGTAGTGCACAAGCACAAGATCAAGTAATTTGCAGCATACTACTATCATTACTTTAGTATCTATGCTTAAGTATCTATGGCAACAGGGTTATGTTATTGGAGGCCATAGTAACCACAAGTAGTGATTACATGTACTAAGGTGACATGCTATTTTGAATACTTAAGTAAGCAAAGCTTTGGTTCAGTAGCACAACCCTATGAATCTAAGTTGTATACTTTATATGCAATTGGATATCATCATATAGTAATGAAAGTTAATACTTCATAGTTGTAACTAACTCTAAATTTCCAAACTCTACGTACACAGGAAGTACGGGGATTTATATAGTTGAGAAAAAATGGGACTATCAGCAAAAAAGATACAATACGTACCTCAGTGGTTACACTATAATTACTTTTTTTCTCATATCTACTAAGGTACTTTTGGTGGGGGTTGCTTGACTAAAGCAAATGTCTATTAATTATATATTATATGCAAAAGGGGAAACATTACTTAGACACAAACAAAGCTACAAATATTAAACAACATACTTAAGAAACAGGTTTAAAATCATCTAAAATTCACCTTTGTAATTCAAATCATCACTCTTTAAAATGTCAGGTAAAATTCCTGAAGCTGCAGCCACTAAACCCAAAAATGGTCTTGAAGGATCCAAGACTTTAGATAAATATTCTGGATGATATTGAGTACCACAGAAGAATTTATGATCTTTTAATTCTAATAATTCCATTCTTTTTTCTGATTCATCTTTACCAATGAAAACTAATCCTTTAGCTTCAATATCATCAATTAATTTAGGATTGACTTCATATCTATGTCTATGTCTTTCTAAAACATAATCAGATAATCCGTATAATTTTCTTAAATTGGACCATTCACTATTATCAACAAATTTGGTTTGATGAATACCTAATCTCATAGTACCTCCTAATTTGATTTGATCAACATCTGGCATATAAACCACTGAAGCTGATTCTTCTGGGAATTCTGGACTAAATTCCATAGAGGTAGAATTATCAATTCCTAAAACATTTCTTACAAATTCAATAACTGCCACTTGTAATCCTAAACAGACCCCCAAATATGGAACATCATTTTCTCTAGCATATTTAGCAGCAGAAATCATACCTTCAATACCTCTACTACCAAATCCTCCAGGAACTAAAATCCCATCAGCTTGACAAACATAATGCCAGGCTTTATGATAATTGGATAAAGAGTTGGTTTTAGTATTTTCTTCCAAATCAGTTGATTCAACCCATTCGATTTTCAATTTTCTTTGACATCTCATAGATGAATGTTCTAAAGCTTTAATAACTGATAAATAGGAATCTTTTAAATTAGTATATTTACCAACTAAAGCAATAGTAACCGTTTCAAATGATTTATCATGAGTAGAAGTCAAATTTCTCCATCTTGATAATAATTTTTCACCTCTATCTAAATCTTGAGGAGATAAATCATTTTCATTCAAATGTAATTTTTTGGATAAGTATTTCATCATTCTTTGTTCTTTTAATAATAATGGTACATGATAAGTAGAATTAACATCATGAACAGCAATAACTTGATCAGGTCCCACATGACAGAACATACCAATTTTTTCAATGGTAGATACTTCCAATTCTTCTTGACATCTACAAGCAACCATATCAGGAGATAACCCTAAGGATCTTAAATCTTTAATAGCCGCTTGAGTTGGTTTGGTTTTTTGTTCACCATGAATAACTGGAACTAATGAAACATGGATAAGTGAAAAGTTTTCAACACCGACTCTAAATTGAAATTGTCTCAAGGCTTCAACAAATGGAGCACTTTCAATATCACCAACAGTACCACCTAATTCAATAATACAAACTTCCGGTTCTAATCCTGATTCATCAACAGGAACTCTACTAACTTTTTCTATCCAATCTTGAATAGCATTAGTAATATGAGGAACCACTTGAACAGTTTTACCCAAATAATCACCATTTCTTTCTCTTTCAATAACTGATGAATAAATCTTACCAGTAGTAATATTATGATTTCTAGTTAAAGTAATATTAAGGTATCTTTCATAATTACCTAAATCTAAATCTACTTCACCTCCATCATTTAAAACAAAACACTCTCCGTGTTCTAAAGGTGACATTGTTCCTGCATCAATATTCATATAAGGATCAATCTTTATAGAAGTTACTCTAAACCCTAAGGTTTTGAATAATAACCCTGTAGATGAAGCTAAAACCCCTTTACCAATACCGGAGATAACCCCACCAGATACAACAACGTATTTCATGGTTATAGATTGAAGAAGTTGTTTTCAAAAAAAAAAAGGAAAGATACTTTAAAAAAAAGAAGAAAAAAAAAAAAGAGGTTAGATTTTTTTACAAAGTCAGCCCTCTTAAAACAACGTTTTAAGCGGGAAGAAAGAAGAAACAAAAAAAAGGGCCTTGAGCAGATGTTGTTATTTTTATAGTCGCGCAAAAATTTTTTTTTTATAAAATGATGAGATGAGCGCGTAGGGTAGACTTCCTATTTAGGAAAGGTGCCATTAAACAACCGAGCATAGGTAGTTTCTGTTTTATGTCATGTGTACTAATTTATACACCTTTAAGTTACATAGAGAAGTAACCAAGTACCTAGATTAGTATGTTGATGTATGCCGGAGAAAAGGGATCAAGTGATCACATGTTTCTAGAGAGACTCCTAAGAATCTCTAGGAGGACATGAACCTAAAATGAGCCCTATCAATGGCAAAAGAGAGAGGAAAACAAAAGATGAAGAGAAGATCAAAAATCTCTTCTTGATGCAATTTCTGTACATTTGATTTGTATGACTTATACTATTTTTACACCGCCTATTTTATCAGGATCATCTTCACTCATCAAAATTTGGGCTTTGCCTTGTTTTATCAATACATTCTTCAATACTCTTACCAAAAGAGTATAATCCATATTCTTCAATTGTTCAGGTAATCCTGAATCTTCCAGTTTGGTCAATTCATAAATAGTTAATATAGTCCCCAATTGACCAGAAGTCTCTACAAAATCATGGATTAAAGTCCCCCACTCAACTAATGATCTCCAGTATATCAATACTCCTTGTTCTGGTTGCTTAGGGGTTATAAATTCAGCTTTTTTGAGCTTTTGAATCAAATGCCTGAATATGGCTAATCTAAACTCATCATTAGCACTTCTGTCGATTTCCTTATTGGTGAATATTGCCGGAAGTTCATTAGTATCCAAGTCCTCATATTGACTGTAGATTACACTTCCTGTTAGCGTCAACGTAGTTATCTTATAATATTCACAGTATGAAAGTATAATATTACACCACGAGTCTAATTGGTTATTAAGTACAGTCATATTAGGCTGTTTTGTATATAATGGAGGGAAAGCATGGATCTTAGGGAACTCAAATGCTTCCATGATTATTATGATTATTACTATATATTAACTTTATGAGCGCTCGCTAAAAGAAGAAGAAAAGTTTGATTTTAATCTGATGTGTATTTTTTGTAAGTGAGAACGTACAAAATTAATTATATAAAAAACATGAAACCGGAACTTAAATATACAATGTTAAAATAAGAAATTTTATTGCCATGAATACAATCTAAGCTTCAGCCATGTCTCTTAAACGACGGATGGTGGATCTGACAGTGGCGGCAGCAGCAGTGGAGACAGCGTAAGCACCTCCAGCTACAGTCTTTTTACAAGAACCACAAGACCAGATACCAGCAGCCCCTCTTCTAACGGTTCTTTTACCACAGAAAGAACAATCATATCTGGAATGTTGTTGAACTTCCATCTTTTTAGCTTGTTTTCTTAAAGATGAACCGTATCTGACACCATATTTACCGGTGATACCGACCTTTCTAGTTCTTTTAGTCCTAAAGATAATGTTAGTAATTGATTGGGTGGGATAATAGTTTATTAGGTTATGACGAAAGGTGTGTTTGCTGAGAACATGTTGAAAACAGGTCGAAAATATTTAGGGGTCGAAAAGTTTTTATTAGTACAAATAGTCGACTCGTTGAGTTCTTTTACAGGACAACAGTACTATATTTGATGTCTTTTAACATTATCCCACTATTGGAAGTATTATTATTAATATTTATTTGTGGAAAATCTTTTATAAACTTGTCGAAACCTGTCCACCACCATTATATTATTCTTTTTCCATTCTGTCAACTATCTTTTAAAAAAACTCATTACTTTCTTTTAAGTGTCCTCTTTTGATTATTTTCTCCTTTGTATTCATATTCCACCATCTTTCTTGTCATAATATACCAATTTATTCAACATACATTTTTATTATATATTTCTATGGTAATAATAAAGAAAATTTTAAAGATTTTTCACTTTTCTCATTAGAATGAGACTTGTGCTGGTCGTGGCATTCCACCGAAAAAATTTTAAAAAGGTGACACAAAATCCCGCAGTGTGCTGTGACAGCAAAAAAAAAGGGGGAAAAGCAGCGAGGGCTCGTGCCCTCGAATGGGTGCAAATGTCTCTCTCAAGGCTGCTAACTATTCATTACTATCTTTGTATTACATATATAAAAGGAACTGAATCCCCTTCATTTTATACTTCTAATATGAGTACAAATGATGATTCGTTTATTTCCATGTATGTGGATTTAGAAAACGTACCTCCAATGGAAATGGAGCCTATTCCTGATAGTAAGTAATACCTAATACCTTTTTTGAAAGAGAGAAAATGGCGGCTAAATTGTAATGATAGTGATTAACGTTTCCACTTTAGACAACGCTTTAGACACATCCCCAAAGTCTTTTAAAATAAAACAAAAACAGTCTCCACAAAGTAAAAGACCAAGATCAAAATCATTGAAAGGGTTTTTTCATCCGTATTCGAAACCATCAACTCCTGAAAAACGACCTCGTTCATTAACTGGGAATTATTATGTCAACTCGGGAAGGGATGTATTTTTACCGCAAAACTATTATGATTATACTGGATCGGATTTTGTCATGGATTTGGGGTCAGATTATTATGGAACGCAAGAACAGGTTTCTTCTAGTATTAGTTCACCAGGTCGAAAAATTATCATTATCAATGGTGATTATTCTAGTCAAGATACAGTATCTAGTCCTCTTACTGCTGTGGAGGATATAATAGATGCCACTAAGCATTATTTCCCTACAATTAATAGCAAAAATATCGAAACACTCAAAAATGATTATATTTGTGGAGTACAATTGGATGGTGAGAGTATATTATGTCTTCGAAAGATCAATTGTAAATTCCATACCAATCAACAGAAACAAAGGGTTGTTAGATCTAAAGGATTAACTGAATTGTTGATTGCAGAAAGTGTAGATCCAGATACGTATAATGAAAGACGGAAAATCATTATGAACTACGTCAGAGATCCTCAATTGTTTCATAAAGCTAGCTTAATGACTAAACCTAAAACAATTGGTTTCCATCCTGAAAAATTTACCTTGGGTACTGAACTTGTACATTCACTAACATCTTCTAGTGACGAGGAAGATGAAGAAGATGAAGAAGATGAAGAAGATTCCATTGTAGCTTCTACTCAAAATAGCATTGAACTGGTAAAAAATGCAACTCCTGTTGATTCCAATTATACTAGTTCCCAGTCCAATAATAGTCAATTATCGGAAAAAGCATGTTATTTGCATGATTTGTCTAAAACAGTGGCTAATCGTGCTAAAGAAACCATAGCATATTTGCATTATAGATTAAGAACTTATGAGAAGATGTCTATAGAAGAAAGAGTGAATGATATGAATTCATCAGAGGCCGAATCTGAATCCGAATCCGATTCAAATTCAAACTCAGAGGAAGAGCAAATATAGAATGAAATCATTGCAATGCATAATCATATTATGATAATAATAAAAAGAATGTATAATTATTATTCTATAAACCAAAATTATTTATTCCAGTTCATCATGCATTAACTAGTTGTATTGTGATCATTTCCTCTTTCATTATTGTTCCTGGGGAACAAATCGGCTGATTGCATTTCAATATCTTCATCATCATTCATTATTGGTATAGCTTGATCACTATTAGGAAATACCGCTGGTTGAATGATTTGAGGGGCATTTTGAGGATCATCATTTAATCCGAGTTGCTGTTGAGTTTGTCGTATTTCCCGTTGCAATTCTTCTTGAGTCATTAATCCTCCATTTCTTTGATTTTGTTCTTGAACTCTTTGTTCAATAAGTCTTTGTTGATGATGGGATCGGATTAATCGTTGGAAATGATCTCTCATTTCTTGAGAACTCATATCGGCTTCATTTAATTCTCGGAATATTTCTCTATTAATTTCTGCCATATCAGGATATGGGAATTCTGTTCCTTGTAAAATTCCTAATCCTCGTTGTCTGGCCCAAAGCGACATGGTATCATTGGCTCCTTCATTCAATCCAGTCATAAGTCCATCAACTCCATGAATTCCAGCATTGTTAGTTCCAGGATGAGTGGCAATGAAGTCTCTATTTCCGTTTAACCTATCCGCTGGCTCCTGGAATCCACCAGTATTAATATCACCTTGCTCAATCCAATAGGTCCTATCTTCCATGACCTGATTTAAATGATTTCTTAATTGGTTAACTCCATTACCGGAGAAAACACAGAATAAACTCTTTTGGTATTCATTAAAGTCTGAAGGGGGATCCCGACAATATTGAGTAATTTCTCTTCTTAAAAATGCAGTTATACCCGTTAAAGATAAATGAGTTAATTTAGGGCAATTCTTAAGTAATAAATAAATAGGTCCAATGGTTAAACTTGTACAGTATGATAAATGAACTCTTTCAAGACAATCATGTTCACCTCTTCTTCTAACCAATTCTAAGATCCCATTATCAGAAATTAAACCACATTTAACCAAACCAATTCTTCTTAATTTGGGAAGATTAGCTAATTCAATTAACGTCCAATCAGTTAATTGTGAACAGCATGCTAAATCAATATACTGAATTCTATGACATGATCTTACTAAAGAAGCCACGCCAAAGTCAGTTATTAAGGCACAATGACCTAAATGTATATAATGTAAACTTCGACCCAATTGAGATAAGGCTCTTAATGATGCATCGGTTATTTGCATACACTTTGATAATACAACATTTCTTAATCTAGGAGCACAAATAACCAATTTTTCAACCAATTTATCCGTTATGGCATTACAACCAGTAATATCAATAATTCTTAATTTTTCAAGGTAAAATTCATTAGGTAATAATTCTAATAATTTATCAGTAATTCCTGAAGTATTACTTATTCTGAATTCTCTCAATTGAGATAAGTCTAAGAATATTTTCTTTAAATGTAAATCAGTTACATTAGGACAATTGTGTAAATCAATTTCGACTAATGATTTACAATTTTCATACATGGCAATGATTGATTCATCGGTAATAGTTTCACTATTATTAAATTTGACTCGTTTTAACATAGGACATGATTTAACTAATCGTAATATGGCAGATTCAGAAACATTACCACAACCAGGAGCATATAATCCTTGTAAGCGATGACAACTTTCGGCCAAAGCAATCATTATATCATCATGAATATCAGTGACACCAGTTAAATCAATGGATTGTAATCGTTCACAATTTTTTAGTACTTTAGTTATTGGTATATGAGATAATTTAGTACAATTAACCAAGGTTAATCGTTCTAGTTTAGGACATCCCACAAATAAAGATAATAATTCATCATCAACCAATTTAGTCATAAATGATAAATTTAATCGTTTTATAAATGATCGATAATTCCAATGAGTAGAAGAAGGGGGTAATTTCATAATGGATTTAATATGTTTAAATGAAGAATCACTTTGCATGTTGGGTCTAAACCATAAAATTTCAATAATCAACTCGGAGAATTCTTGACATACAGTCAATAAAGAAAATAGATCCCTCCGTTCTAAATGATGGAAAATTTGTAGCAACACTTCAGTGGGTAAATTTAACAAGGGAGAGTTTTTATAATTCAATTTCTGAATTTCACTTCTTTGATATAAATTAGATGATTGTCTTCGTTTTATCATTAAAGAATCCCGTAGTTCTTGATAATCACTTTCATTGGAATCATCTTCCATATCGAAATCGAAATCTTGGGATCTTAATTTATCATTACTAAGATTATCATCATTTCTTGATCTTCGTTTATACACAGAATTGGGTAACTGTCTAGAAATGGCTTGATGTTGAGGATCGGAATCTTCATTTATGCTACTAGGGGAACTCATTATTATGGTATATAGGGCCAATAGATCGGGTTGCTTAACGGAAGAACACACCAACGACAAAATAAAAACAAACTTGTGATCACTCTCTCACTCACAAACAAACAAGAAGACACAAAAAAAAAAAAAAAAACCTTAAGGGTTCACAAAAACTATTACCACAATAAAGATCTTTAGTACACAAATGTGCAACTGTTTATATTTCAAAGTAATGTATTGCAATTGATGTTGAAGGTTTCCTCTACAGATCACTTGCCACAGGAGTTAAAACCGCAGGAGATTATGTTATTTATAATAGGGAAAATTTTCGTGCGCAATAGGAACTAAAAATCGGTGTCGATGCAGGAATGAAAAATATATTGTTAATTATGATTACGATTATGATTATATTATTATTAAATAAATGTGTGTATTACATATTAATTACTAATTAAAAGTTCATGACATTCATAAGTGATTATGTTTGTTGATGTGTTTTTTTTTTTTTTTTGGATTATGTTTTTAATTATGTTTTTTTGATCATTTTCTATTGTGGCTTAGAAAAACAGGGTTCTTTGATTGGACAAATCATTAGGAGTCCCCGGATTAGAGTTGTATCCCATTGCTGCTGAACTTAGGGACAATTGTTCCAATTGTTGCATGACAGCTATATCTTGTTGTTGGAGAGGAGCTGAAGGATTGTTCCGATTTATAGTAGGATTTTGGGGTTGGTTTTGGTATGCTTGGTAGTTCATGTTACCATTATACATTGGAGGCTGATGTCCTTGTAAGTTCAGAAGAAGCTGAGGATTCATCATTATAGCGGCATTTGCATTACCGGAAGTTCCTATTGGTCCTATTGGTCCCTGTTGAGGATATACCATAGGGAATTGGGCTCCTTGGGACTGAGGAGGCATTGCATTGGCAGGAATAGTAGTTCCCATATGAGCAGCACCTGGAGGAAGAGGGTTGTATCCTTGATAATTAGCACCAGTAGCACCACCAGCACCACCGCCAGCAACATTACGATAATTGTTAACTCTTTTACCATTGGAACCAAAGTTACCATTTTTCCCTCTTCCTAAAGAAGTTGATCGGTTTAACTTTGTGGATGATAATCCTACTTCATCCATTAACTTTTTATATGGTTGATAATTGACGATATTGATTTCCAATAAGAGTCTTCTGATTTGTTGAACGACAAATTTTTGGTATCTTGAGTTTTTGGCAACATCTTTTTCATCACCAACTGATAATAATAATGGATTAGATAAAAGCTTATAAATAAATAATGGACCTGAAGAAAGATTATTATCAGATTTTTCATTTAAAATGTATTCTAATAATTTAGATGGAGGTTTAATTGAATATTCATCATCATTTTCATCAACAAATTCTCCAAAAATGGTATTCATGATTAATTCTTTCAGTCTTAAATCAGTTCGATTATTTAAAATCTTTAATATAGTTAAATTGGCTAATTTATGAGTACATAATAGTCCCAAATGAGGTAAAAACTTTTCCGTTAAAAGGGAAAATCTATCATCACCATTAATACCACCACCATTAAAAGTATCCAAGAACCAAGTGATTAATAATGATCCATTATTATTAACCACTAATTCATTAGCAAATTCAATAATTAATCCGGCTACAAGCATTATTTGTTCTTTAGTGATAACATTACCTCCCGATGTTTCTAAAATATTCCGAATACATCTAGCTCCAAATCTACCAAAACTTATTTCAAGGAAATTATCCAACATAGCTTCAAATATGAAATCATTAAATGGTGATCCAAATTTAATACAACTTTGTAAAACATAATTTCCAAATTGATCATTAAATAATTTTACAGAATAAGCTTTTAAACTAGCTCCAATTAAGTATTTTTGTTGATAATGATAATCTTGATCACATAAATTAATAATCTTTTGAATAGCCCAAGTCCCATTCTTATGGATTCCTAATTGAGTTAAATAAGGAGCAATTTCTTTAACCATCATTAATTTAATTAATGGTGATTCTACCAATGTAAAAATCTTTTGAACAATGGTATTACCTAAATAATCATAAGATAATTCCGGTAATTCATCTAACATAGCCAAACATAACTCTTCCAAATCTGATTGATGTAAATAATTTTCATCATCAACAGGAATTTCCCCGGATCCATTGATTTTAACTTGTTCATTATACTCTAAAGTTTTTCTTAATTCTCTTAATTTAGGAGCATCAAACAGTCTCATAGGAATAGGATCGGGTAAAGGTCCAAAATTATTCTGATAACTTTCATTAGGGAATGTTAATGATTTATTAATCATAGAAACAATTTTATTTTTATCAACTTGATTATTTTCATTTGCTAATTTATCAATGTCATGCAATAAACTTTTTTGAATTTTAACCAAATCCGTTGGTGTAGGAACATAATTACTAGCCATGAAACTAGATGTAGTTGATATATTATCATTAGAATTAGTTGAGTCCAGATTATTATTCACATTAGAAACTTGACTTTGACCACTTACTCCATCAATGTTATCAAAACATTTAGCAAAAGCAATGTATAAAATAACTCCAGGACAAATTTCTAAATGACTGAAACTAGCTTTTAAATTCATGGCTACTTCTAAATTAGAACATTCCACCAATGCCAATTTGGATGTTGTTGTAGTTGTTAAACTAATACTTTGGATACTACCAGTAGCACGATTAGTACCTAAAGAATGAGCTAAAATAGACCATAATTTGTAAGAATTAAAGAATAATGGCAAATTATCAAATAAAAGGAATCTTGTGGGGCCCAAATTAGGGTTTTCAAAGTTGTGAGTAATGATGAGTTTTGATAAATCAGCATCGTCTTGTAATTGAGGCTGAGGAAATGGCTGTTGCTGATGTTGTTGTTGGTGGTGGTGGTGGTGTTGCTGCTGTTGCTGCTGCTGTTGTTGCTGTTGTTGTTGTTGTTGTTGTTGTTGTAACATGGCATAGGCTTGTTGCTGAGAAGCATGCAAATCATCATTAAATGTAGGAGGCATCCCAGAAAAAGTCTGGGCCCGATTACGAGAATTATTAGGACTTGTACCACTAGGATTTACCATTAAATTATCCAACAAACCATTAATATCATTAGATTTATTATGTTGATAGGACCCAGAATTAGGCATAAATGGAGAAGTAGACACCCGATTAGCACCAAAATCCATAGCACTACTATGAGTACCACCACCATTAGCAATTGGAATAGCATTGGTATTAGGAATAGCAGCATTAGTAGTATAAGATCTATTTCTAGATCCAACACCAGTATTAGAAGAAAGGAAATCATGACCAAAATCAGGGTCCAAAGATGATGGTTGAGCGCCTAAAGGAGGACTTATTAAATTATTATTATGAGAAGAATGATTGGAATTAGAATGAAGGGATATATTATCATCATTCCAGATGGAATTAGTAGAGAATAAAGACCCTGATCTCATTCTTCTGGAACCAGAAACATCAGTTGTGCCGTTGTTGTTAGTGGTGGCGTTATTGGAATTGGTATTGGAATTGGAATTGATATTACTATTACTATTACTAACATTATCACCACTGGTGGTAGTCACTAAAGGTGACGTACTATTAGACAAACTTAATTGACTAGGATTACCAAGATTAGACCCATTCAAGTAATTCAACGAAGAAACAGTAGCTGATCTACTTCTACCAACACCGGCATTGGAAGAACCCGGCACCATTGGATCATTTGAAGGAGTCAATGAAATCGATGGAGGCGAAGGTTGGGTCGTACTATTTGTACTATTGCTCATACTCCCAACACAGAATTAAACACTTTATTAGAAAGATGGAACGAGAAAAAAAAAAAAAGACAAAACAAAACAAAAAATAATAAAAGAAAATAAAATGTGGGTTACAAAAAAGGAATCCACAACACTTTTATACAATTGTAATGGTGGAAAATAAAAGCCCCAAAATTTCAATTCACGATTAGTAAAATGAGTGGAAAAATCAACATAATAAAAGTTGACGTTGTAATAAATATAGCGCGGTCGTGCAGGGGCAGCAAACAATAGGAGATGGCAGTGCGGGAAGTGTGGGGGGCGCGGTGGGATGGGGCGGGGATAGGTCGGAGGTGATTTGTTATAGTGCGGTGGTGGTGGTACCAAGATAATATTTTAGCGCGACGTCGACCTATAACCAACTCCTTCTGGGCCTATTCGATGATATTCGCGTCACTACACAATTTCAAATACCTCACAGAAGCTCAAATACCTCACAGAAGCTCAATAAACCTACTTTGTACACCATCTACACTTTCTACACCACACACCTACAATGTCATTTAAAGACTACGTGCACCAGGTCAAAAGAGCCCTAGCAACTTCAGATTCTCGTCTTCTTAAAGATCTTCTTACCATAAACCCCGATAAGAGTCAAGGAATGGTACGAGCTCAGTTCCCAGAACCTAATGATTTTGACCTCTACATCATCGAAGACGGCTTTAAAGGGGTCATAAAAGCCTATTTGAAGCTAATGAAGTCTATATATATCATTAATGATATCAAACTTTCGTTCAATGATTATAATGAAGTGGTTACCCATTTGAACCGGTATGCTACTAACCAGACTAATTGGATCAATTACCCGCTAATGACATGTTGTAAGGAATTGGTAAGTATATTTGAGATCATGAGTAAGAATTTTCCTGAAGTTATGAAGGTTGAAAATGGTGAACAACAAGAAATAGCGTCATTGAGTTCATCTAATGTTTCCCTAATTGAGAAGTTAGCTACTACTATTAATAATTCCTTCAAATTGTCACTTAATGATAAGAATCTTGATCTTAGTCTGAGTAAAAGAGTAGATATATATTTCTTTTTAAGCCATTTGATCAGAATCTACTTTAAACTTGGGAATATTGAATTGGCTAAGACTTTGGAAAAAGCTTTAATTGGTACCAGGTTTCCTTTACCAGAACTAGATCGACTGTTAATTGATAAAGCTAGTGCTATAACTTATTTATACTATAGTGCAATACTTTTACTTATAGAAGAGAACTATTCTGGATGTTATGACAAATTAACTATTGCATTAACTCTTATGTCCTATTATAGTGATATAAAAGGGATTCATAAACAACTTGAAAACATTTGGCTTATTTATCTTCCGGTGAATTTATTACTTTTCAATCGTTTGCCCAAATCTAGTGTATGGGAACAGTTTCCTAATTTATCACTTATTTATAGAAATGGGATATTTAAAGCCATTGTATCAGGAAATATCCATGATTATAATCATTATGGATTAAAGTATCAAAAGTTATTCCTAAACCGGCATCTTTATATGTTGATAACCAAACTTAAACAATTATGTTATGTTAATCTTATAAAGAAATGTGTTAAGTATCATCAACAGTTATCATCGTCACCAGAAAATAATCATATAGTACCATTATCAGGGTTTTTAGTGGGGTTTAAGGTATCAGGAGGACATCAATATAATGATGGTGATCATGTTGAGTGTATTGTAGCTAATCTTATAGCTAGAGGAGATGTAAAGGGGTATATATCACATACGAATCAGTGTATAGTATTGAGTAAGAGAGGAGGATTTAGGTAGGAATAAGAGAGGAGGATTTAGATATGAATAAGAGAGGAGGATTTAGATAGGAATAAGAGAAGGAGTGATAAATGATAGTAGTAGTGAGTAGTAGTGAGTAGTAGTGAGTAGTAGTGAGTAGTAGTGAGTAGTAGTGAGTAGTAGTGAGTAGTAGTGAGTAGTAAGTAATGAATAGTAAGAGTGTTGATGTTAATGAATGTTAATGTTAATGTTTATACTAACAAATACTAACAAATACTAACAAATACTAACAGTAATGAGTAGTACTACTAATGAAACACTAATAAACTTTAATGAACTCCAATTAATACTACTATCAATACTACTATTAATTAATACTAATAAACTCTAATCAACACAAATAATTAACTCCATCACTAATGAACTCTAACAATTAACACAAACTCCATGACTCAATCACAAATCACAAATCAATTCAATTTAATTCCTTCTCACTTCGCGTAAAAAATTTTCAAAGTATATGAATAATCCTATCATTACATCAACTATAATACTATCTTAATCATGTCATTCATCAACATTTGTCGTGATAATACCGATCCTTTTTACCGTTACAAAATGCCTCCTATTCAATCTAAAGTTGAAGGTAGAGGTAACGGGATTAAAACCGTCATTGTTAACTTGGCCGAAGTGGCTAGATCTTTAGGAAGACCTCCAGTTTATGTATTGAAATATTTTGGTAGTGAACTTGGAGCTCAAACTAATGAATCTCAAGAAAGATACTTAATTAATGGTACTCATGATGCCGGAGAATTACAAGATTCTTTGGATGGGTTTATTAATAAGTTTGTTTTATGTGGAAGTTGTAAGAATCCTGAAACTGAAGTTCAAATTAAAAAGGGATTAATTCAAAGAGATTGTAAAGCTTGTGGTTCATTAAGTATGATTGATCCAAGACAAAAATTATCATCATATATCTTAAAGAATCCTCCTAAAGATTCTGGTAAGGGGAAAAAGGGGAAGAAATCAGCTACTGCTACAGCTAATGTAGTTGGTGGTGGGAAATCGATTTCTGATATTGCTAGTAATAATAAAGAAAATGGTGAAACTGAAGTTGCTACTGAAGGTGGTGATGATGATGATGATGATGTTTTAACCAAGAAAATCAATGCTGAAGCTGCCAAATTAGGTGATAGACCAGAAATTAATGATGATGATTGGGCGGTTGATATGTCTAAAGAAGCCATTGAAGCTAGAGCTAAAGAATTAGAAAGTTTATCATTAGGTGGTGGTGAAGTTGATAAATTTAATGAATTAGGTGAATGGCTTTTACAAGAATCTAAAGATTCTAAAGATGATTTACCAAGTGATATTGATATTTATAAAAAGATTTCTGAATTAGAACTTTTAGATAAACCTGAAACCATTCAAGTTTTGGCCCAAACTTTATTTGATGAAGATATCATTGAACAAATTGAAGAACATGTGGGATTATTATCAAAATTAATTAACCACGATGAAGAAAGACAAATGGCTTTCTTGGGTGGTTTAGAAAGATACATTGGTTTGGAAAATAATGATCTTCTTAGTAAAGTCCCTAAGATCTTGGCTACTCTTTATGATAAAGATTTAGTTGAAGAAGATGTTATTCTTTCTTGGGGGACTAAAGTATCCAAGAAGTATGTTCCTAAAGAGGTTTCTAAGAAGGTTCGTAAAGCCGGTAAACCATTTATCACTTGGTTAAAAGAAGCTGACGATGATAGTGATGAAGAGTAAACGTCATATATTTAGTGTACATAAGGTTAAATACAGTAAAGTTGTTTATTTTGAATGGTTGTTGTTACTTTTTCTCTCTCTCTGTGTGTGTGTTTGTGTGTGTGTGTCTGTGGCTACTATACAACTATTTTTTAGGAGGTGGTGGTGGTGGTGGCGGAAGATTACTCTTACCATTGAAATTCATATTTGGTGGCATCATTCCTGGCGGCATCATTCCTGGTGGCATTCCTGGCATTCCTGGAGGCATTCCTGGCATATTTGGCATTCCTGGAGGCATTCCTGGCATATTTGGCATTCCTGGAGGCATTCCTGGCATATTTGGCATTCCTGGAGGCATTCCGGGCATATTTGGCATTCCTGGCATCGACCCAGATCCAGGACTCTTATTCATTCCAGGTCCAGGACCTCCCATTAATTGTGCCATCAACTTCTGAGGATTGAATTCACCTCTGGTTTTGTCTTGTTTGTGACAATAAGCAGTCCAAGTGAACTCATCAAAGCCATAATTGAAGTAGTCACTGATATCGGCACCCGGTATCCTCCAAGGTTTATCTTTAAGTTTCTCCAAGTCCACTTGATATAAGGGTTTACCATCTAATTCAGCCACTTTGTTGACATCCAAGGCTTCTTTCTGATTGTTCGACACAATGGTGGTGGTGTTATCTTTTTCGATGGTGTTGGAGTCATCAGTATTGGCAGCAGATGTTGTTGCTGTTGATACTTTGGGAGCAGTGTCACCAATAACAATATCTATATCATCGTCACTGGATTCATCACTTTCTGATTGGTCATCGTCATCGTCATCGTCTTGAGGTTCTGGAACAGATTCATTTGTGGTTGAAGTATTATTATCCTTTTGAGTTGTTTTCTGTTTTTTAGCCGCTGGTTGTTCTGATTCGTCTTCGGAATCGTAGAGGTAAGCGTCGTCTTCGTCGGAAGCCATGGTGTTGTAGATGGGAAATGAGGAAGAGAAGTCGCGAAATAAAGGGCTGGGGAGGGTTAAGGAGGGGCTGGCGGTAAATAGTGCGAGGATAAAAGTTGTCGCGGTATAGGTGGCGAAGGGTAGGTGGTGGTATTTTTTGACTCGGTCCAACTTCGCGGTAGAGGTGGCGGTAAGACTAAGATGCAGTGTATTTATAGGGTATAATTATAGGGTATAATTATAGGGTATTATTATAGGGTATTATAGGGTATTATCATAGTACACAATTACATTATACTATATACATTATACTATATACATTATACACTCTATACACTATATACACTATATATACAGTTACAGTATATAACATACATTATACAATATAAACTATAATATACAATAATAGTATGCAATTATAGAATTCAATATATAATTACAGTATACAGTTACAGTATATAGTTATAGTATATAATTATAGTGTTCATTCACTGTCACAGTAACAGTAACAGTAACAGTAACAGTAACAGTAACAGTAACAGTAACAGTTAGAACATACAATTTACTATTACCACACATTATCCAACTATCACAATAACAACTACATTACACTCATTACTCAACTCTTCATACTATTACATACATTATTCAACTACTATACTATTACATACATTATTCAACTACACTTTCTCTTTGTCCAGCCCCATCATCATCTTCACCCATGGTAACCTTCTATACCTATTATGAAGAGCTATTGTCTCCAATAACTCTATCCAAGTATTCCTTTCAAACTTATTAGGAGCTCCAAAATCTATAACTTCTCCATTTGCAAACTTAATCTTAAATGAATCCGGTACAAGAAGAATATCAGAAAAGTGTCTTCTAAACTTCTCTGCCGTTTCAGGATGATCATTATCAACATAAACCACATCAATAATCTTTGATAAATTGATTTTAGCTCTTGTTTTATGAGTGTATTCACTATGAGCAATCAATGTAGTTCCATTGAGCTTATAGAACCGTCTCTTCCAGTCTTCACAATCCCCTCCATCTTGGTGTAAATATCCTTCATATTGAAGTTCTGATTCCTGTTTCAATTGATCCAAGATATTGGTTGCCAGTTTAATACTGGTAGGAAGAGCTTCATGGAGTTCATTTCTTGGAATGAATAACATTTTAACTTCCAATTGTCCTACAATATATGGTTTTACTTTTTCTCCATTTTTCACCGCCCATTCGTTAAAACATGGAATATCAAAACTGGTTAATTTCCCAGTACTTTTATCTTCATATTGATCAAAATCAACATAACACCTTCCAAATGATCCATCTTGTGCAAACTTATCCTTCCAAGAATCAACACCATCTTCTGGAACAAATTTAGTCGTGGTAACAATATCTTTAGACCCAAAAAGTCTACCGAGTTTCTTCTTAGATTTCACGGCTTTACGTTCTTTAACTTCCACAAATCTACCTTGAGGCTTTTCGTATTGCATTTTCATGGTTAAAATGAACTCCAATGAATCTCCAACGGTTAATTCAAACTCTTTGCCAATGATTAAACTATCTTGGTCGGCTTTATAGTTTGGTGTTTTAATACAATGAACTCCATTATCTAAGGTGATAGATAATTCTCCGTTGTGGTCTTTTAAGTCCGGTAAGTTGATGTTTTTAAATCCAACCACTCTGAAGAATAATCTTCCTCTTTCTTGAAGAGGTGGTGAATCTTCTCTCATAACACTTGGTTGAATAGAGTGTTGTTTCCAGCCGTCGTTGTGTTCTGTGGTGGTGTTTTCTGTGGCGTAATTATTGTCATTTTCCGCTACATTTCCATTTAGTTTATCAAGAGAATCTCCATGGCTGCCTTTGGTTGAGTGTCTGACTTTATTGTTAGGGATATCGTTTCCAGTGAAGGGTTTCTGTGGTTCTTCATCCCTTGGAACTACTTCATCCCTTGAAACTGCTTCATCTCTTTCTGGAACTACTTCCTCCCCTGGAATCAACTTCTTAGGTGAACCTATCTTAATTGGACTTCCTGGCTTCCCAAGAGGACGTGGAGATCTTCTTGGACTCTCAGGAGCACTCTTCTGAGAATAATTAAGAAATCTATACTTCATTTGTTCTTCTTCATTATCAAAATCACGTTCTTCGATATCACCAGGTGGAGTTTTGAAGATATTACCATCAGAATTATGATGATCAATTGCAAGATTTTGTTGTCTTTCTCTGTCCCGTGGAGAATTGGTTAAATCAGGATCGGGTTCTGGGAAATGTTGTCCATTTGGTTCCATATCCCTATAACTCTCTACAGGCTTAGCTTGAGACTCACGATCATCAAATATCCGTTCTTTCGACACTAAAGCTGTAGGAGTCTTCATTAATTCAGTAGCAATATGAGGAAGAACTTCACTATCAACTCCATCAGAGCCATAGGACGTATCAAGAATAGATGCTCTTTGTTGTAATGAATCAAAGTTATTAGAAGGTTCATTATTAACCACAGACTTTTGTCCCACCAATTTGATGTTGGAGTATTCATCTTGACTAATGATTTTCTTTGTGTTCAAGATCTTTTGAACGTCTTCTCGATCCATACTTGGTAATGTCTTCATCCCTTGACCTTTAATGGTTGGAGTTCTTGAAATGGTGTCATCAAAGATATCATTGTATTGATCACGAGGTGATAATAATGAACCTGTACGTCTAATTTCAAACGAAGGAACTCTAAATCGGGATCTTTTTTCGCTAACAGAGGAAATTGGTTTTGTTGGTTGAGGTTGGGAACGAGGTTGAGGTTGAGGTTGAGGTTTTAAGGAACGATATTCAAATGGTTGTTTGATAGGAACTGGTTCTCTTACTAATTTAGGAACTGGACGTTGATGAGTTGGTTGATGAGCTGGTTGATGAGCTGGTTGATGAGCTGGTTGATGAACTGGTTGATGAACTGGTTCTCTAACCATTTTAGGTACTTGTGGTTGTTGATATTGATATTGATATTGTTGTTGTGGTTGTTGATGTTGTTGTTGATATTGAATTGGTTGGTGATGTTGTTCTTGAACTGGTTGCTCCTCTTCTGGTTGCTGATCTTCTGGTTGCTGCTCTTCTGGCTGCTGCTCAACCTCCTCCACATTATCAAGAATATTATTACTACTTCCATCTTTAACCATTCCTTGAAACTGATTGCCAAACCCAGAATCTTCTGTTAAATCAGGTAAAAATCCTGATACATAAAAGTCTTCATAACCAGGACTAACAACTCTTCTAGAAGTAACACTAACATCAGTAAACTTCCTTTGACCTCCTACAGATTGAGGGATTTGGAAACTATTGGTCTTAGGATCATAAACACTAATGTTACTAGCTTCAATAGAATCTTTACTCATGTTTAATGTGTTTTTATGACGCAGGTTTTGAGAATGCCAAATAGAAAGATAATCGGTCTTTTTGGGTCCAATATCATCATGTTCTGCTGATAATGAATCTTCAAATGATACTTCATTTGGACCTGGTTCTGGTCCTTTAGGCTTACCATATTGGGCTATTTCTTCAAAAGAACTGTAGTTGTTTTGTTCTACTGGTGGTAATGTGATTTCTTCTGGTGGGGCGATGTTTGAAGAGTTTGCTAGGATTAGACTGATATCTTCTGTGTTTAATTCGGAGTCTGGTTTTTCTGTGGAGACTTTATCATTACTTGAAGTGAAATTTTCAGCGGATTCGATGGTATCTGTTTCTGGGATGAGTTCAGATGTTTTTGGGATGGTTTCAGTAGTTTCTGGAATGGTTTCCTTTGATTCTGGAATAACTTCCCTGCTTTCTGGAATGGTTTCCTTTGATTCTGGAATAATTTCCCTGCTTTCTGGAATGTTTTCCCTGCTTTCTGGAACCATTTCTCTACTTTCTGGAACAAATTCCTTTGTTCCTACATCCCTCTCTAAATTATACCCTTTATCAATTGAAAACGGCACCGGTGTAGGCGTAGGTGGTAACATTTGTGGCAGCCCAAATTGACTTCTTAATCTTTCCTCTCTTCTCTTTCTAACTGGAGTTGGAGGCGTTGTGGCATCAATACCTATATCAACTCTAGGAGGAGCCAATGATCTAGGCGATGGATGAATGATTTCTTCAGAAGTATTTGGTGATAAATCAACTTCAAGAATAGATCCTGTTTTTGGTTTCAGTGTTTTTTCATTTGACATTTGTGATGGTAAAAGTTTTTGTGAAGTATCTGAAGATTTGTCGTGACTATGAGTTTGATAACTTTCTCTTTCACTTTCTCTTTCACTTTCTCTTTCACTTTCTCTTTCACTTTCTCTTTCACTTTCTCTTCCACTTTCTCTTCCACTTTCTCTTTCACTTTCTCTTCCTTTTTCACTTTCTCTTTCATTATCTTCTCTCTCTTCAACAGTAGTTCCCATTTGCACCAACGGAACAGTATCCTCAGATTTCATATCTACACTAGAATGATCTGATTTTGAACTGTCATGAAGTAAATCTGCTTCATCAATAATTTGAGGCTGTGAATCATCAGAAGGTTCTGTTTGACTACTACTTTGAACGGTTTCAACACTTTGCTGGCTTTGTTTGCTTTGATCACTTTGTCTGCTTTGATCACTTTGATTACTATGATTAACACTTTCTGGAACAAGCATAGTTTCATCATGTTCAGTATGATCATTATCTTCTCTATCACCGTCATTAGAATCTTCCAATTTCCAGTCGTGATCAACGTGATCTCTTAAGCTGAATTTACTTTCACTATCGTCGTCTTCAGAATCAATTTCAAGCCCACGATCACTAAGTTCGGGTTTAATAATAGGGGCCATTGTATGAGAAGATGGAGTCGGATCATTAAAGTGTTGAGTTGTTAAGTTTTGATTCATAGATTCAGATGTCTTAATGTTATGACTTGATAATTCATCACTTGGTTCTTCTTTTACAGTTGGTTCAGGGAATTGATTTTCAGTATCATTAGAATTATCATTGACTTGTTGGTTACCAGCTAAGAGATCCATAATGGATTGTTCAGTGTTGTTATAGTTATTATCAAAAGAATCATGGAATTCTTCACTACCTGAAACCATTGACATTCTGTTAGCTGGAGCTGACATAGTTAATGCTTTATTAGTTTCAAAATCAGACCCAGATTCAATACCAGAATCAGAACCAGAACCAGAACCAAAGCCAGAACCAAAGCCAGAACCGGCACCGTAGGGAGTATTAGGAGGTCTTTCTGAAGGAAGAATTAATTCTTCAACCATATGATTAGAAAATCCATGAATACCGTCATTTAATTGAATACTTCTTGCTGTTTCATAGTTATTTTCTGATTTTAATAACCGATTATCTTCCATTAAACTTTGTAGAGAAGATTGAGAAGACCCAGCTGATCTCAATTGACCACCAACTTCAGCAGACCGAGATAAAGAATTTAACGGATTTTCAACTTCTGGTTGTTGGTTTTGTAAGTCACGAGATAAATGGTGAATATTGGATTGTGTTCTTAACTCAGAATCATCATGTAATTGTTGTAAATGAGAATCCAAATCGTTTGTGTTTGTGGTTGTGTTGGTATTAGTATTAGTATTAGTATTGGTATTGATATTAGTATTAGTATTAGTATTAGTATTAGTATTAGCATTAGTGTTGGTATTAGTATTAGTATTAGTATTAGTATTGGTATCAACATTAGTGGTATTATTATCATTATTATCAGAATGAGTTAAAAATGCATCTAATTTTTCATTAAGGGATAAATTGTTCAAGTTCTTGGAATTTAACTTGAAATTATGAAGAGTATCCCGATCAAGATCCTCGTGGTGGTGGTCTTCGGCGTTAAAATGATCGTATTGAAGACCATGAGGTGGTGGTGCTGGAGGTGGTGTGGAATTGTCCTCGGATGATAATGAAGTATGAGCTTGGAATGGGTTCCAATGATGAGATACTTTAGCATGAGGAGTATCGGATTCTTCAGTGACGTCACTATTGTCATGAGAAGCAGGTTCGGAATAATGAATGACTTCAGGGATTGAAGAAGTAAATGCCACGTTTTTCTTTGGAGAAACGTTAATTTGATTTCTCTTCATGATGGATTTATTAGGAGAAGATGTGATTGGACCATTGTCAGTTTCAACAACTTCAACTTCTTCAACTTCTTCAACTTCTCCTTCATCTCCTTCATCTTCTCCTTCTCCCCTCTCAATCTCTTCAACAATGTTCCCGGAATCTACTCCATCTTCTTCATCCCCATCACCATCTTCATCAGACTCCTCATTAGGATCAATAGTAAAGGAATTGGAATGGGAATGAGAATGGGATGATGTTTGTACAAAGGAAAATTCATCATTATTAAGAACAATTTTATCATTATTAGATTGAATGGTCTTATCAAGTTTATCTTGATCAAGATCAAAATTTCTCTCAAATGACGTGTTTTTCATTGATTTTGTTTTGCCATCGGCTTCACTAGTATAAGTATCAGAACTGGAGTTGAAATCCTTAGTGTTATTGACCAGTTGAGGATTGGACGCGCTTTTGTTATTGTTATCTAATATAAGATCAACCGAGTCTAGATGTTAGTATTGGGAGATGACGTGAGGGAGTTTTGATGAAGGCAATTGTGAAAATGGGATGTTGTGGGATAATGGGGTGTTTTGTGGTGTTTTGTGGTGTTTTTAATGGTGTTTTTAATGGTGTATAAGATTGTATGACGTTGTAGAAGTCTGTCACTGTTGTTTGGATTCCACTTTCTCATTCCATTTCTCATTCCATTTCTCACTTCTCTTCTCTTCTCTTCTCAATCACTTCTCAATCACTCTCTTCTCTTCATTCTCTACTTACTGTTGTCTTGATTGAATATCGTTCCTTCTAAAGAAGCCATTATTTTTGTTTCACTTCAACACAGTCGTATATACCTATATATATCCACAGCAATAGACCCTTAACCGATAAATCCAAGACAATGGCCCAAGCTGAAAATTTTCAGTTTGTTTAGACCTTTGTTTATTGTTTACATCAATAGGGAAACTGCGTGGGTCTGCGAGGAACGGGGGACAAAGACGGTGGATATGAGGGGGGCACGATATTTGGTGTTAGGGTGTTGGTGTTGGTGTAGTGTCGAGGTCGAAGTCGAAGTCGAGGTCGAGAGGTCGAGATGCAGTATCAGGACGATGGTTATCCCGATTATTATCTCTTCCCCTGTTTACCCCTGTTAAACTTGCCCACATGCTGTCATGTTTTGAGTCTCCCAAACCGGAAAAATTTCTGTTCCATTCCAAACCGTCACTGCCACCATTATGATCCCGGTTGCGTCTGTTGCCTATTTGGGAACAAGAGTCTTACGATGCAACCTTAACTTATGGTTAAGGCGGTGATGGCGTGGTATAGTAACTTTACTTACTAACTAACTAACTATCTATCTATCTATCTAACTAATTAACTAACTATCTAACTACACTATCCGTACACTACACCTCCCTACACTATCCGTACACTACACTACACTACTACCACCCTCCTCGTTTTTGCAACATTTCGCGTTACCTCTTCGTCAACTGTTTCTGGTTAAATTCATGCAAGGTACGTTTTTAGCCTTGAAACAATCTGTTGCTTTATTGAATAATGGGGTTTTTATCACGAAATATCTGATGTTGTGTTTACATTTAAAGTATTAAGAACTTTGGCTCTTTGGGTTTGTATAGACAAATTTCATTATTAGTTTCTTTTTTTGGTGTTATTTTAATAGCCTTTTCACGTCCTGATTACTTCTCTCTGTGCCTCCTTTCTCACTTTTTGACGTTTATATCTAAACCTTCATTGCCTACTTGAACAAGTTTTTGCTTTTTTTTTTTTTTTTTTTTTTTTTTTTTTTTTTTTTTTTTTTTTTTTTTTTTTTTTTTTTTTTTTTTTTTTTTTTTTTTTTTTTTTTTTTTTTTTTTTTTTTTTTTTTTTTTTTTTTTTTTTTTTTTTTTTTTTTTCTTCTTTTCTTTTCTTTTCTCTGTTTCTTCTTTGATTGAACTCATTTTTAATTATTAATTACACTCTTTCTAATACCCTGTTCATTCGTTATGTTGTTAAAATCATTAGTGGGGTTATTATCATTAACCACAGCTATGGTTCATGCTGAATCATCAGCCTCATGTTCTTTTGATGATAAAACTATGACTGCTGCTGCTTCAGTATCTCAATTAAATTCATGTCCTACCATTGAAGGTAAACTTGAAATTGGTAGTGGTGATGGAATTGGATCTATTGATCTTGGTGAAGTTGAAGAAATTAAAGGTCAAGTTCATATTTTCAATTCTTCTTCCGTTACTGATATTAATCTTAATGGATTGAAAAAAGTTACTGGTTCTTTAATCATTGATGCTTTAACTCAATTACATGGTATTCAATTAGCTCAATTATCTGAAGTTGCTGAATTTAATTTGATTTCTTTACCTTCTTTGGCTAATTTAAATATGAATACTGGTATTTCTAAAGGTGAATCCATGCAAATTTCTGATACCGCTTTATCTGATTTAACTGGTTTAGTTAACAGTTTAAATACAGTAAGCAAATTAAACATTAATAATAATAAAAACATCACTTCTATTGAATTACCAAACTTACAATCAGTTTCTCAAAACTTGATTTTAAGTTTCAATGGTGAAGATTGTGATGTTGCTTTGGATAACATGCAATGGGCTGCTAATGTCACTATTCAAGATGCTGGTTCTATTAGTGCTAGTAGCTTAGAAGCTGTTAATGGTTCTTTGGTTCTTGGTTATAATACTTTTGAAACCTTTGAATTACCAGCTGAAGAAATCGGTGGTTCTTTCCAAGTGTTTGCTAATGATGATTTGACTTCTTTTGAAATTGCCAATGTTACTGAAATTGGTGGTGAAGTTAAAATCTTTAACAACTCTCAATTAGATGATATGAGTGATTCATTCTCCAATTTAGAAACCATTAAAGGTGCAGTCAATGTTAACGGTTCTTTCTCCAATTTCACCATGTCTTCTTTGGAAGAAGTTAATGGTGATTTCAGCGTTCGTTCCGATAATGAAGACTTTGATTGTGAACAATTTAAGGAATTACATTCCAATAAAAAGATTGAAGGTCATAATTTCAAATGTGTGGCTCCAAAGAAAGATTCTTCTTCTGGTTCTGGTGCTTCTTTTGAAACCGAAACCTTCTCTGGTGATGATAGTAGTTCTGGTGGTGGTGACGATGATGATTCCACCTCTTCTGAAGATGCTGGTACTACTTTATTAAGGGGATCTATGGTTTTAGCAACCGTATTTACTGCTGTATTCTCTGTGCTTGTTTAGATATTTCAAAATCAAAAATTTAAAAACAAAACAAAACAAAACAAAATATCTTTTTTATTGTTTTTGTGATAATATACATTGTTAAGAATTAGTTTGTTAATCCCATCTTCTGCTGGATCAATATGAACCCTTAGGTTATTGTTTGTGTAATTCCTTATTTGTTCTCTGAGGCTGACTATGATGTGTCCTGTGTGTAAGGAGTGTTTTCCTGCAGGTTGTCTCCTCGTCCTGCACCCAGCAACCAGCCACCTCCTTGATCTGTTTATTTCTTTACTCCTTTGGTTCTAATGACTCGCGTAAACTTTTTATTAATAGCACTCATTGATCACAAACTTCAATTTCATATAAAACCTATTTGATCCCCAACTTAGGAAAAAAATAAAATAAAGTAAAAAAAAGAACAACTTATACTTATACTTATAAAAAAGCATTAATTTAAGCATTATTATTGTTATTTTCTTTTTATTTTTCTTATTATGACAGAAACTATTATTGATTCCTTTAGACAAGCAAAACAACATCATCTCTTTCAATACTTTGATACGTTGTCTAAAGACCAACAAGAACAGTTTTTAGATCAGTTGTCTAGTATTGAGGAACCTAGTGCTTTGGTGGATACTGTTGAACAGGCGATCAAGTTTTCTGGTAATAACAGTGAATCGAGAACGTTTACACAATTACCTAAACAACAATGTGCTTCTACTTTGGATATGGCTCAAGACTTGAAACAACAATGGTTTGATGTAGGGTTAAAAGCTATTAGTGAAAATGAAGTAGGGGTTATGTTAATGGCAGGAGGACAAGGAACTAGATTAGGATCTAATGATCCTAAGGGATGTTTTAACATTGAATTACCATCAAAGAAATCATTATTTCAAATTCAAGGAGAAAAGATTTTAAAGATTCAAACCATTGCTAAAGAAAAGTATCCTAATTCTACTCCCAAGATTCAATGGTACATTATGACTTCTCAACCAACGAGAAAACCTACAGAAGATTTCTTTAAAAGTCATGATTATTTTGGATTAGTTCCTGATCAAGTGATTTTTTTCAATCAAGGAACTTTACCATGTTTTAATTTAGATGGAACCAAGATTTTATTAGAAGGAGAAAATAAAATATGTGAAAGTCCTGATGGGAATGGAGGATTATATAAAGCTATGGAAGTCAATGGAATTTTACAAGATTTTGATCGTAAAGGTATTAAGCATTTGCATATGTATTGTGTTGATAATTCATTAGTTAAAGTGGCTGATCCAGTATTTATTGGGTTTGCTATGGCTAAAAAACTTGATTTGGCTACTAAAGTGGTTAGAAAAAGAGATGCTAATGAAAGTGTAGGGTTAATTGTATTAGATGAAAAGGCTAATCGTCCATGTGTTATTGAATATAGTGAAATATCTCAAGAATTAGCTAATAAAGTTGAACCTAATGATGAGAATAAACTTTTCTTAAGAGCAGCTAATATTGTTAATCATTATTATTCTGTTGATTTATTGAAAAAAATGGTTCCTCTTTGGACTAAATCTCAACAATATTTACCATTCCATATTGCTAAAAAGAAAATCCCATCATTAAATGAAAATGGACAATTCTATAAACCTGAACTGCCTAATGGAATTAAATTGGAACAATTTATATTTGATGTTTTCCCATCTATTGAATTGGATAAATTTGGTTGTTTAGAAGTTGATCGGGTTACGGAATTTTCTCCATTGAAAAATGGTTATGGATCCAATAATGATAATCCAACTACTTGTAAGAATCATTACCTTAAATTAGGTAGTGAAAGAGTTAAACAAAATGGTGGTATTATTAAAGATGATGGATTAGTTGAAGTATCTGGATTAACCAGTTACTGTGGAGAAGGGTTAGAGTTTGTTAAAGGGAAAGAATTTAACAATGGTGATATTATTTAGGTAATAGGGTTTAATGGAATAAAAGAAAAAGAACAAGAAAAGGAAAAAAAAAAAAAAAAAAAAAAAAAAAAAAAAAAAAAAAAAAAAAAAAAAAAAAAAAAAAAAAAAAAAAAAAAAAACACAATATATAAAAAAATTAAAATAGTTAATTCATATAAATATAATTTATAATTATTTAAAAATATTAAGAAAATAAAAAAAATAAAATAAAATAAAATAAAATAAAATAATAATCACAATAAATCATTTTGGAGGTGAAAAATTACTTATAAAAAGCCCCGAGAACTCTCCGCAATTTATCAATTTTGCATGATCTGAACATTGAAAATAGTTGAAAAAAAAAAAAATTAAAGTTAAAATCCAAAGTATTCTCTTCAAAATCTTCTATTCTAAAAACAGTAATAACATGCAATATAAATAACACCACCATCTATCTTTTATGCTGTTTTTTTTTGTCATATTCTCTTCCCTCTCTTCCCTCTCTCTCATCTCTTCTCTGGTCTTCGCAACTAAACGTTTAGATATCTCAGACCCGTTTAAATTATCGGCTCAATTGTTGCTCACAAAATGAATGAGACATCTATACAATTACTACACTAAACCAGGTCAATTTTAACTTTATTCTCTATATATATACTCCATGTTGTATATACAATCACCTACAAATAATAAATCTTTTTTTTTCTTCTTTTCATTTTGTCTAAAACTTCCTTCCCTATCTCATCATCAATTCATCCCCGGACATTCTCCGGGCAATCTAGAATCTCCACTTGGCTTTAATCGCGCCTCACTATAAAATGAGAAAAGAATCCTTTAATTCTTGTTTTTTCAGTGAAATTATTTAAAGTTTTGGAAAGTGTTCTTTTTTTTTTTTTTGTTAGCGATTTGTATTATTTATTATTAATTTGATTTACTGCAGATATTCTGATTGGTAAAGGTATTTATTCAACAAGCTAGAGTAATAAATCTAGAGAAAAGAAAAGAAAACAAAAAAAAAAAAAAACTAGAGACAGAACAAAAGAAAACTACAAAAATGCCTCGTCGTAATAGTAATGCTCCTTATATCCCTTTGGTAGGAACAATTGATGTTGGTACTACCTCCACTAGAGCCATTCTTTTCAATGAAACTGGTGATGAAATCGCTAAACATCAAATTGAATACAGTACTAGTGCATCGGAAGCTCCAGCCGAATCCCAAAACACAGCACAATTCAGAAGAAGATCTTCTTTAATGAGACATAACCAACCTATTTTCACATCAGAAGGGGTTGCTATTTCCATTAATGATGATATTGAAATTGAAAATAATAAAGCCAGTGTTGGGCCTACTTTAAGGTTTCCTCAACCCGGTTGGGTTGAATGTATGCCAGTTCATATATTAGCCAATGCTGTTCAATGTATGATTGCATGTTTGATTACCTTAAGAAAAATCAATCAGAACCCCAATTTAAAGACTAAATATAAAGTCAAATGTATGGGGATTGCTAATATGAGAGAAACCACCATTATATGGTCACGTAAAACCGGGAAACCTTTATCTAATGGTATTACTTGGACGGATACTAGAACGGCTGATATTGTTCAACATTTAGAAAGAATGATTGATGATGATAAAAAGCAAGAATTGAAAGAAAAAACTGGGTTACCATTATCAACTTATTTTTCTGCTGCTAAAGTAAGATGGTTATTAGATAATGATGAAACTATTAGAGAAGAATATGAAAAAGGTGATGGTAATTTGATGTTTGGGACCATTGATACCTGGTTAATTTATCATTTAACCAAAGAAAAAAGTTATGTTACTGATGTGACCAATGCTTCTAGAACTTATTTCATGGATTTAGAGACCCGGGATTATGATGAAGAATTATTAGAATTCTGGGGGATTGATCCTGATAAAATCTTATTACCCAAAATTGTTTCCAGTTCTGAATTCTACGGTTCTTTTGCTTCTCCAAATTTGTCTAATTTAGGTTTCCATAATAAAATCACTCCAGAAGCTTATGATGTATTGAAAACCATTAATGGAATTCCATTCTGTGGATGTTTGGGTGATCAGGCCGCATCTTTAGTTGGACAAATGGCGTATAAATCCGGGTCAGCAAAATGTACTTATGGTACTGGATGCTTTTTATTATACAACACCGGACCTCGTCAATTGACCAGTGGTCATGGGGCTTTAACCACTATGGGATATTGGTTTCCTAGTTTGGAAGGTTCCGATAGTGAACCTCATTATGCTTTGGAAGGATCTATTGCCGTAGCGGGATCAATTATTCAATGGTTAAGAGATAATTTGAAATTAATTGAAGACGCTAAAGATATTGGACCTTTAGCATCTCAAGTTCAGGATTCCGGTGGAGTTGTGTTCATTCCAGCATTTTCAGGATTATATGCCCCTTATTGGAATGGAGGTACTAGAGGATCAATATTTGGTATGACTCAGTATACATCATCAGGTCATATAGCCAGAGCGGCATTAGAAGGGGTTTGTTTCCAAGTTAGAGCCATTTTAAGAGCCATGGCTGGAGATGCTGGAGCCAGTGAAGATTTTTTGGAAGTTGCATTATCAAGTCAAAATGAAGATAAACCTTTAAGTAGTTTAGCTGTGGATGGAGGGATGTCAAAAGCTGATGAAGTGTTACAAATTCAAGCCGATATTTTAGGGCCTTGTGTCACGGTTAAAAGAGCTGCCATATCGGAATGTACTTCATTAGGTGCGGCTATAGCTGCAGGGATTTCCTTTAAAGATGAAAATGAAAGAGTATGGAAGGATTTGGATGAAGTATGTGAAAAAATCGGTAGTAAAGATATGAACGGTAACAATACATTTAAGGCCACTTTAAGTGATGATGAAAGAAGAAAGTACTGGAAAAGATGGGAAAAAGCTGTTGATAAGGCCAAAGATTGGTTAGACGATGAATAGTTGTATAAATGATGTATTGTTAAATAGAAGTAAGAAGTAATAGACGGAAAACGATAATGATGTCTCTATAGTTTTTTAATCTCTTATTTGATCTCTCTTCAGTTTCAGTTTCATCTCAAATCATTGTTCCCATTTCACTTCCTATTTCAGCGATATTCCAAATAAGTCACATGGATTGCCATCAACACAATTTCGCGACAACTTTGCTTTTTCTCCATTTTTATAATATATCCTTCTTTTACTCCTTTATTAATAGTAGATACAATGGTTTGTGGATGTACATTTAAAGCGTTACTTGTTACTCTTTTAGTAACATACACTTCATATTTATTATTTTACAAATGTGAACAATTGACTGAATCTCAATTTGAACATGAAGTCAAGACCATTTTACACCCAATTAATCATGGTCATAATCAATTATGTGATGGATTATCCAAAGCTCAAACTTTCTTAACTCCATATGGAAAGAAGACTCAAGCTTTCTTGGATGAAAATGTTCATTCTACTGAATTTTTCCAAAAATATCAAATCCATGAAAAAATGGTTTGTTGCTTCAATACTGCGGTGACTTTTATTCATCCATATGCTATTAAGGTTTATCAAGTCATTGAAATCTTGGAAGTTCATGCTTATGATCATGGGGTCAAATTGTATGAACAAGGGTTACAATTGTATGATGAACATGTTGCACCAAAATTGAAGTGAATGTTTCCAGTGAAAAGTGAACGTGAACGTGAATGTGAATGTGAATGTGAATGTTTCAACTGCGACTGATTTACTGAAAGGTTCTATGGTGTGGGAGACAATTCTAATTATCGACTCTCTCCAATAACAACTTGTTTCAATTTTTATTCACCCTGATTTATAGTTGTTTTTTTTATTATCTTCTTCTTTATTGAATATATATATATATATATATATATTACTATTACTACACTATTACTATATCTACATACTTTAATCGCTGTATTCTGAATGATCAGATTGATTATCTGAATGATCGGTGTTTTCTGTTTTGTCAGTTTCATCAGAGCCATTTTTGTTAGTATTTGCTTGTTCTTGTTGTTCTTGTTCTATTTCCCGAATAAGACCTTCTCTCATTTGAAATGCAACATTGGCTTGGGCTCTTACTAACAACATATACTCTTGATTATCATTAGATATAAATGATAAATGATGATCCATCAAATTGACAAATTGAATCCATTTAGTGAAATCATTATTGATTTCAAGTTGATCAAATTGTTTATCCTTTAATAATTTCGACTGATTAAAAATGAAATCCCGTTTGGATAATAATTTCACTTTAAATTGATGGAATTTTTTCCAAATCCCCCAATTATATTCTTCATCATCTGATGCCATTAATAAACTGTTTAATTGATTAGAAAATTCTTGAAACGACACATCAGCAAATGTTTCTAAAATATCAATGGTTTCTTGAATTATATTTAAATATTGATTAACCAATATTTGATAGTTATTATTAATTACTTTACCAACCTTTTCTGCTTCTTCATCAGTATAATCTCTAACGTTTTGAATTAAGTCTCTCATATCTTGTCTAGAAACGGTTTCAATTGATGTATCATTAGTTTGTTTGATTTTATTACTATCTTTATCAACTTGTTTGATTAATTCATGAGCTCTCTTATATTCTTTATAATTGTTTTGCTGAATGGTTTTCATTTTTTCTGTGAATTGAGGGGTTAAATTATCAATGGTTACATTAATTATAGGATTAATTTCATTTTTAATATTGGAAAACCCTGATTCTACTGTTTTATCAACTTTATGTTCAAAACTGGTTAATAATCTTTGTACTTCAGCTTCAAATGGAGTCAAAGTTGACATAGCTCCTGGGGTTTCATAAATTGTGGAAGTTAACCTTACAGTTAAAGGACCTTCTTCATCATCTCCATCACTTTCATCATCACTTTCATCATTAGGTAAAATATTCTTCACTACATCAACCAAATCATCATTATTATTCAAATTATTACCAGAAAGAGCATTGAATTTAACATTAACCAAATTTTTAAATTCTTGTTGCAAAAAAACCCGTTTTTCATTAAAGGAATGGAAATTTGGATTTTCCAGAAATTTTTTTGTCATTTCGAAAAATTCCATTATATAACCATAGATTTTTGTTTGAGTAAACTTTTGATACCAAGAAGTATTAACAATCTCTAATTGTAATTGAATCAATCTTAACTTGATTATAGTTATAATTTTTTCAACTTCAAGTTTGGTTAATTGATAAAAGTGATTAATCATAGGCAATACCACGGATTTAGTTTCAGTATAATTTTTATTGACCCAGGTGGTGATTTTAGGGTAAACGAAATGATTGAAATATCTAATTCTGGTGTCAATATGAATTTTATAGTAAAAAAAAGCATTATCCTTTGCCTTGATTACCTTTTCATGATCAAAGGAGTCAGTAGCTTTAGTGATGAGGTCACAATTAACTTGAGTAAATTGATACCATTTATCATAAGGGAAATCATAAACAATAGTAGAAGTATTTAAAGAATTGGTTGAAGGGCACAACACGTAGTTTGAGTACAATACCCAACTGATAAGACTTAGAGGTACTAAGTACTTTAGAGCGTACAACATGGTTATAAGAAAAGAATGATCAATAGAGATCACAGACAAAAACAAAAACCCGCGCAGAAGGAGGTGGGTCGGTATGGAATTAGAGTATAGGTCGGTATGGGCCTAGAGTATAGGTCGGTGTGGTGCGAGGTAGTAGGTCCACCATGGACCTACAACAAATATCAGTCGCGGTACAACTAGCCAGCCTCGCAGTAAATCGCAGTAGCCATAGATATAGAGATATAGATAGATCTATAGATCCACGTTAAACAAAAAAAAAAAATAAAAAATAAAAAATAAAAAAAAACCAAAGCACTTATAAAACAAAGAAACAACTACTAATAATAACTCCGTGTATTATTCCAATTGACTACACCAGTACTGCACTTTGAGCCGTCGGAGTCTTATCTATGGAAATCCCCGATTACCCCTATTGAGATAGACAGATTGAGAAGATTGGGAAGGTTGAGAAGATTAGGAAGGTTGAGAAGATTAGGAAAATAAGGAAAATATGGAAAATAAGGAAAATAGGGAAAATAGAGAAAAGAAAATAGAAGATACGGAAAATACACAAAATACACAAAATACACAAAATAGAAAGAAATCTAGAGATCTACTAACCAATAAGCGAGTATCGCTAAGTACTAATATAAAAAATAAAGTTAGTCAATTACTTACTTACTCAAGTGCTTAACTACTAAGTACTTAGTGCTGCTGAAAACTTAAGCTTTCAACTTAAGTACTCTAAGTACTTTCTTATCAACTTCCTGCACGTCTCCGGTGGCCCGTTATAAATTGCAATCTCATGATTGGCTCTACTCCTGAACCGGAGAGTCGCACCTTTATTATCATCGGATGTTAACTAGCGATAATATAGCCAATTGTAGACGGTTATTGAGTAAAGCCATTGGAATTGGTCAAAATCTCATTTGACTTCTACTGCCATTGGTAGTTTAATAATCTATGAATTGAGTAGCATTTCCTGACGTTAATTCTCTAATATCTGCTTAATATCTAGTGACTCATATAACACCAACCCCTATTTTCAGGAAAGCCAAAAATATTTTTTTTCCACCTCACACCTTCCCTTTCGGGTTATCATGGATAATGATTGGCTACAATCGGATTGGCGCTCGCAATATCGTTACCATAATCGGGCACATGATCCTTACAGTCTGTGTTATCAGGACCCCTCATTCCTGGTGAGACAGGTCGTTTATTTACAAAATTTCTTTTCTTGTGAATTCTTTTATATAAAAATCACCATTGATCCCCAAACCGGTTTGCGAATTTTTTTTTCTTCTCTTTTACTTCTCTTGTCAAGTGTTAAATAGCTATTAATATTGTGCTTTAAAATAGGTACAAAGTTATAAAGTTTATTTCTTTCCGCCCTCCCTTTTTTTTTGTTTCATATTAATTTTTTTCTTTTTTTTTTTTTTTTTTTTTTTTTTT
>JAJMEC010000085.1:0-14569 GCA_030573955.1 Yamadazyma triangularis | reverse complement strand
TCTGTTGATGATTTACCAGAATGGAACTTTGATGGTTCATCCACTGGTCAAGCTCCAGGTCATGATTCCGATATCTACTTAAGACCGGTTCAATTTTATCCATGTCCTTTTAGAAAAGGTGATAATATCATTGTTTTAGCTGAATGTTGGAATAATGATGGTACTCCTAACAAATTCAATCACAGACATGAATGTGCTAAATTAATGAAGGCTCATTCTAATGAAAAAGTTTGGTTTGGTATTGAACAAGAATATACTTTATTCGATGAATTCGATAATGTATACGCTTGGCCAAAAGGAGGATTCCCAGCTCCTCAAGGTCCTTACTACTGTGGTGTTGGTACTGGTAAAGTCTTTGCCAGAGACATTGTTGAAGCTCATTACAGAGCTTGTTTACACTCTGGAGTCAACATTTCTGGTATTAATGCTGAAGTTATGCCATCCCAATGGGAATTCCAAGTCGGTCCTTGTGAAGGTATCAACATGGCCGATGAATTATGGATGGCTAGATACTTATTAAGTAAAGTGGCTGAAGAATTTGGTGCTAAGATTTCTTTCCATCCAAAACCTTTAAGTGGTGACTGGAATGGTGCTGGTTGTCACACCAATGTTTCTACTGAAGTCATGAGAAAAGAAGGTGGTATGAAATATATCGATGAAGCCTTAACTAAATTGGCTACCAGACATAAAGAACATTTATTATTATACGGTTCCGATAACGATTTAAGATTAACCGGTAGACATGAAACCGCCTCCATGGAAGCTTTCTCTTCTGGTGTTGCCAATAGAGGTGCTTCTGTCAGAATCCCAAGATCCGTTGCCAAAGAAGGTTTTGGTTACTTTGAAGATAGAAGACCTGCTTCTAATATTGATCCTTACTTAGTCACTGGTATCATGGTTGAAACCATTTGTGGTTCTATTCCTGATGCTGATATGTCTAAGGAATATGCTAGAGAATCCTCTGATTAATTATTTATTTAATGGTTGTTGATAATATATAAGCTGATTGTATTGAATAAAGTATTAAAAAGTAATGTATTAAAATGTATTAAAAAGTATTGAAAAGTATTGTAGAAGAGTATTGTAGAAGAGTATTGTAGAAGAGTATCTCTTCTTTCTCAGAACCTTGAAATTTCGCTTCTCTGCAGTACCCCTCGCTCGTTGATATTCGAGCGTCAGGGAGGAAATTGTTCTTTATCATGACACTTGATTACGTATGTTACTTTAACCCTCCCTATTTAAGCCATTAGATAAATACTAACATTATGCAGAAACCATTTGTTTTAGATAGTCAATTCTTATCGGATAACAAAAAAGTTATTCGAGAAAGGATTATTCCTTGGGAAGGGTTATCACGGGCAAATATCTTAACTGAAGATGAAGCCAATTATATTAAGATATTGGAGAAACAAAGTGAAGAGAACAGGATTTCTACGATTTTGAATCAATTGAAATTGTATTGTAATACATTATTGAATGTTTTGAATAAATTGGAAGTGAATTCTCGGGATGATGTGGTGAAGAATTTATTGGTATTAATTAATGATTTATTGATTGAATTACCCAATCAAGAGTTTGGGAATGAATTAATTAAATTGTATGATGTGGATAGTTCATTACCATTTGAACCATTTTTAAAGCATTTATCTAGTAATGATATGATTATTAAATGCTTATCATTATACAATTTGAATATATTATTGGTTAAAGGGAATAGACTGAAATTAACCATTAATAATGAAATTTTAATTAAAATTTTTGAAACTTTATGTAGTGGGAATTTTGTGGGGAATAGTAAAGAATTCAATTATCAATATTTATCAGTTCAATTATTACAAGAATTTATTATTGAAAAACCCTTTAAAACCATTTTCCAAACTCATGGATTAATTAATAATTTTAAACCTTTGAATCAAATTATTAATAATGCTGTTAAAAACAATGCATTATTAAGTAATTCCAATTTACAACTTATCTATAATACATTATTAACTATTTGGTTATTATCATTTAATGGTAAAACTAATAAACTTTTAGTTCATAATTATCCAATATTAGTGGGGAATTTATTAATAATAAGTAAAGATTCTATTAAATTAAAAATTATAAGATTAGCCGTATCAATATTGAAGAATTTTATTGGAGTTGATTGTGGTAGTCAATCAGAACAATTTAAAATCATTAAACTTTTATTATTTAATGATGGATTAAATATTATTTCTAATTTAAGAGAAAGAAAATTCTCATCAAATGGGTCTGATGAAGAATTATCTATTGATGTTAATTTTGTTTTTGATACTTTAAATGATGTGGTTAAAAATAAATTAACTTCATTAGATGAATATTTAACTGAACTTGAAAATCCTAATTTGATTTCTTGGTCATCACCAACTCATAAATCATCAGAATTTTGGCTTGAAAATTGTGAAAAATTTAGTGATTTGAATTTTAAATTGGTTAAAAGAATGATGGAAATTTTATCCACTTGTGAAAATAATGTTATTAAAGTCATTTTATTAAATGATTTACAACATTTAATTAATAACTTAAAAGAACCTTTAATTACTTTCATCAATACTACTAATAATGGTGAATACAAATTCTTAATCATGAACTTATTAGATAATAATGATGGTGATAATGAATTAAAATTCCAAGCCTTAAAAACTACTCAATTGTTAGTAGGTCATAACTATTAGATTGTAAATGATCTTAGTCATTAGACGTTAAATATAAATTTGTGTTCTGTTAGTATTTTAGTATTTGAGCTTAATCTCTATCTCTATTTCTATCTCTATCTCTATTTCTATCTCTATCTCTATCTCTATCTCATATCTCATATCTTCTCATCTTCTCATTCTCACAACTCTCTACTCTATTATGCAATTCAGAGATAACAGATATTTAACTTTTGATGAAACATATCAAAAGAATTCCAAAATAAAACGATATTGGACTTATGACGTTCCTAATAAAAGTCAACTTGCTGACTTTGGATTTTTTTTCACTCCTACAAAAAAATATCATGATCAAATCACTTGTGTTTGTTGTAATAAGAAAGAAACAAATATAGAAAACATTGAAAATATAGCGAGTCACCATGTTACTAATCATCCTAATTGTTCGTTATCATTAATAATATCCCATCAAATAAACCATATATCATTTGACGGAGACTTTTGGTCCCATCAATCACCTTTATTTAGTGATCCTATGTCTAATCAATCTATAGAGTTGAGGAAGAAAACCTTTGGAAACCATTGGAAGTTTGATAATAAACCGCTGGCTAAAACTACAAGTGAAACGTTGGCTAAAGCGGGATTCTATTATTGTCCACTTAATGAAAATATTGATGATCGTGTTCAATGTGTTTATTGTCATTGTCCTTTAGACTCTTGGGATCCTCAAGATAATCCCATGACAGAACATATCAATAACAGTACTGGAGACTGTTATTTTTTGCATAAAACCGGATTTCTGACTAAAAGTGGAGCTGGTGTTAAGGAGACGCCTTTAATTAGTGAGTCAATGGCGCTGCCGGTATTCTCCGATAGTGATATGGAGAGTGAAGGAGAGAATGGCGTTATTGGTTCTAGTGGTAAAGAGACTGATACAAACAATGTTTCACAATCACAAAAGGATAGTGAAAAGAATAGTACTATAGATCTGCAGAATCCAAGAGTTGATGATGGTTCTGATATGGATTTTGATCGGATAAGTGATTTTCTGTATCAATCAGATGGAATGAGTGAAGGAGAAGAAGAAGAAGAAGAAGAAGAAGAAGAAGAAGAAGAAGAAGAAGAAGAAGAAGAAGAAGATAATGATGATGAAAACAACAAAAACAACAACAAAAAAAAGTTGGTAGAACAAAATAATGGTAATACTAGTCAACATAAATCATCTTCTAGCCCTGATTTGGTTGCAGAAATTCCTGTTTCAAGACGAACAAGAGGAGCTAGAAGGAGTTCCAAATCTGATATTTCCAATGATTCCGAAACTTCAGAAGTATCTGTTGTTTCAAACACTAAACGTAAACAACCTCAACTTAAGAAATCATTAGCAAAAACAACTAAAAATAAACCCCAGAGTGATTCTGAATCAGAACCTGATTTTAACCCTAGAAGATCAACTCGGAAGAGAACGGCTAAATTTCAATTACCTGATACACAATCACAGTCACAATCACAGTCACAATCACCGATTAAAGAACCAAAAAGAACAACCAAAAAGTCGAATTCTCAGAAGAAAACCACAAAATCTTCTAAAAGACATGATCCTATAACTAATAATGACACCAATGATACCAGTTTCGATGATGACAGGTTTGCCCAAGTTCTTAAGTCACCAGGAAAGGCTAAAAGAATAAAATTGAGTAGAAAACCTCAAGCTCCACCAATGCCAATATTTGAAATATCTGATCAAAATATTGGTGATTATGATGAAAATAATCTAAAATTTATGGAGAATAATGTTCAAAAAGTTTCATTACCCAAAATTAAAAAGGAACCAGAAAAACCTGTATCTAAAACCCATAGAATTCTTAGTGATGAAGAGGAAAATGAAAGAGAATTTGATAACAATGATGAAGATAAAGAAAATATTGACTATGAAAGTAGAAGAGAAAAAGAAAATAATGTTGACTCTGATGAAAATGAAGCTGTAAATAATGAATCTTTGAATAAAAAAGCTTCAAAGAACTCATCTCCTAAAGAAGAATCCGAAATATCAGAATCAGAAGTTGAAGAAGTCAATAATCAGAGTACCAGTCAAGATAATAATGATGAAAACAACGATACAAAAATCATGGAAGACTCTTTTTATGATGATCTTCCAATTGCAGATGATATTGATGATATAATGAATGAACCAAATGATTCACCTATAAAGCTTTCACCACACAAGATATCTCCAGCAAAAATATCACCAGTAAAAATACCACCGGCAAAAGAGTCTCTATTGAAGCTTTCTCCAGTAAAAGATCAAGTTCCAGAGGTATCACCAGTGAAAAATAGTCTTCCTTCAGATATTTCTACTTCTACAGATATTAATGATAAGAGAAATCAATATTCAGAAGGGATCGGCAATAGATCGTATGCTGAAGAAGTTAAGTACATAATGCAATTGAATAATCAAATAGATGAGTCATTACAGGATTATTCTGAATATGAAAGTGATGAGAGAGAAGTAATAGGAGAATCTAAAGAGAATTTGATAGATGTTAGTCATGAACAGGAGAGGAGAGAAAGTGAAAGAGAAGAGGAAGAAAGAAGAGAATATGAGAGAAGAGAAAGTGAAAGGAAAGAATATCAAAGAAAAGAGAATGAAAGAATAGAGAATGAAAGAATAGAGAATGAAAGAATAGAGAATGAAAAATTAGAAAGTAAAAGAAAAGAGAATGAAAGAAAGGAATTTGAAAGAATAGAGAATGAAAAAAGAGAATTTGAAAGAATAGAAAGTGAAAGAATAGAAAGTGAAAAATTAGAGAATGAAAGAAAAGAAAGCGAAAGAAAAGAAAGCGAAAGAAAAGAAAGTGAAAGATTAGAGAATGAAAGAAAAGAAAGTGGAAGATTAGAGAATGAAAGAAAAAAACATCAAAGATTAGAACATCAAAGATTAGAACATCAAAGATTAGAACATCAAAGATTAGAACATCAAAGATTAGATCAAGAAAGATTAGATCAAGAAAGAATTGAAACAGAAACCCAAAACCAAAACCAAAACCAAAACCAAAACCAAAACCAAAACCAAAACCAAAACCAAAACCAAAACCAAAACCAAAACCAAAACCAAAACCAAAACCAAAACCAAAACCCCCAAATCAATGAAACAAACCCTTCCTCCACTTGGAAACCATTTGATCTTCTTCCTTTAAATCAAAAACTCCTCAACATGGAAAATGCTTGCAAATACCTCCAAAATATCTCAGAACGTCCTTACGACCTAAATAATGACATAGAAGGTGATTTAACTCAATTCATCTCCACTATGCCTGAAGAAGAAGAAGATATGACTATAAAACAATGGATTCAATATAGTGCTGAGAATTGTCATAAACTTGTACGACAAATGTGTGATGATATGATTAACGATTATAAACAAGAACAAGCACGTGCTCTTAAAGTCCTTGAATCTCTTCCCACTGTAGATTAGGTAATATATATATATATATATATAAAGAAAGAAACATAATGTATAATAGAACTTAGGAATAAAAGGAATAAAGCTGATGTACTGTCTGCAGTATGTACCGGTGTATACCTGTACATAGACCACGACCTACCACCCTTTTCTCACTATATACACTCCCCTGCGAACCTTTCACTTATCAGCGGTTTTTTGAGTGGCTCTATTAACGAAAACACCATTATAAATTAGTATAAAACGACACATAATCACCTTGAATCGAAAATAATTGCTAATAATACTGAATCGTCACTTGGAATAACTCAATTCGACAAAAAAAAGTAGTAATTTTGAGCAAAAAAAGACGTCGATTAACAAAGTGGAAGGGATTAACCAATAAAGGAATAGAAAGGTTGATTGAAATCCCATTATAATGTCGTTTTGGCCTTTTTCCAATAGTTTAAGTAATAATAATAAACTTCAGAAGCTTCTAGAATCGACTCAAGACTTATCTCAAGTAACAGCAGAAGATTTAATTGAAGATGCTGATGTTCTGCAAGAGTTGGTGAGTGAAATCCATAATATTAAGGCTAATTATAATAGTAATAATAATAGTGGGTTTCAATTTCTGCAACAGAATCAATCACAAGCCCATGATGATACTTTGGCGCCTCCAAGTCTTACTGGACTGACATCGACTTCTTCGGGGTCTTCTGGTGCTGATAATGTATCATTGACGTCATCTAATACTGATAATAATGTTGGTAATACTCGAGATTCCAGAGGGACAAAGTTACTTGAAATATTATTACAACCACATGTGTTGATGGGGTTTTTGGATTATATTTATAGAAGTGTTGAGTTTTTCCATGATATCACAGAACGGGAGAATAGGGAGTTGGAGAGGATTATAGGAGAGAGTGAAGAAGTTGGTGAAGGTAGTAAGGGAGATGATGACAACAACAGTAACAGTAACAGTGACAACTCCAACTCCAACTCCAACAACAAAATATCTCCTCATTCTACTTCATCCAAATCTCATGACTACAACCAAGATATAAGCATGTTCAAAAGTGACGATGAAGAAGAATCTGAAGAAGAAGAAGAAGAAGAAGAAGAATCTGAAGAAGATAAAATGCGTCGGTGTATACAAGTGGCAGCAGATATTCTTTGTGTTGATCTTTGGGTCATTCTGAATAGAATAATAGAGACTCCTATAATCATTAATAAGCTTTGGCTGATACTATATTTGGAGAATTTAAAAGAAAGTTGTCCTACAGTTACCCATTTGGTTCATATTTTAGATCAATTAATGGATACTAATAGCATTGAATTATTGAATTTCATTAGAGGTCGTCATGATTTGGTTGATACGTTTATAAATAAACTTGAAGTTCCTATGTTGATGGATTTCTTTTTAAGAGTTATTCAATCAGATAAACCTGATTCTCCAACTGGAATCATTGATATCTTATATGAACAAGATTTGATTCCAAAATTGATTAATATATTAAAACCTCATCCCAGTCAATTTGTTACTAGTATGGATATAATTCCTAATCATGAATTATTCTTTAAACAAACTGCAGCTACTGATTTCATTAAAGCTATTGTAACTATATCTTCTAATACGGCTTTAGCCGTTGTAATTGAAGCTAACATTGGACCTAATCAATTAACTAGACAATTAGTGTCTCCAGAAATTATTAATCAAATGGTTCATGATATCATGTTATATACCACTACAGATAACTCCAAACAATTCCGACAAACTAATAAACATGGGATTAATAATTGTGTGGGGATTGTTATTGAAGTTATTAGAAAAAACAATTCTGATTATGATTTTAATTGTGGAACTTATTCTTCAATGTTACAAAATGGTAATGGTGAACCCAATGAAATTAATTCTTATGTAATGTATCAATGGTTAAAGGATTTTGAACAAAATACTCCTGGACCTAGAGATCCTATATATTTAGGAGAAATGTTGGCAATATTTTCTAATAATTTAACCAAATTTGAAGAATTAATGGATGTTGATCCTGAATTACCTCATAGAGTTGATCCTAATAGTGAAATATTAGGCTTTACTAAATTTAGAATATCAGAATTAATAGCTGAACTTCTTCATTGTTCTAATATGATTCTTATAAATTCAAAGAAAATTAGAAAGATTAATCATATTAGAAATATTGTTAGAAATCAACAACATTCACGATTAATTAAAGCAGCTCAAGAATCCTTAATAGAAGATGAACATCATCAACATTTTCATGATAATGATGAAGAAAATGATGATGATAATGATGATAATATGTCTACTAAAACCAGTAATAGTAGACAACCTCCTAATGATATTAATGATTTATCTCATGATGTTGTAGATATTTCTTTAGATGATAAACTGATCAATGATTATAATGATAATCACCTCCCACAAAGGTTACAACAAAAGTTTCTAGAAAGCGAAACCAATGATTTTTCCCATTTACTTAATAGTTTAGATATTGATGAAGATTCTGATGATGATGAACCTACAATTTCTCCAGAAAGTCCATTTGTTTGTCAAGATCGAGATCAAAGTATTCGAAATGATCCTTGTGTTGGAGATTATTTTAAGATCAAATTAATTGATCTGAATATTTTGATGAATATCATTGGTAAATTTATTCAATACCCATGGCATAATTTCTTTCATAATGTTGTGTTTGATTTAATTCAACAAATATTTAATGGGAAATTAAACTCATACAATTCATTTTTAATTGCTAATTTATTTAAACCTCAACCTAATGATTTAACCAATATTATCATTCGAGCTTATAAAAAGGATCATAAATTAAGGCCTGGGTACCTTGGACATTTGATTCTTATAAGTGAAGAAGTAGTTAAGTTTACTTCCCTTTATAAGCCCGATTTAATATCTCCCATAATTGTGGATGCTATAACGTCAGATGAATGGGAATGGTTTGTGAATGATGTGTTATTGAAGACAAGAGAGGTGTATAATGTAGTACTTGGAGCTGAAGCTGATAATGAGGAGGAGGAAGCTGAAGAGGAAGAGGAAGTTGAAGAAGAGGAAGAAGAAAAGGAAGAACAAGAGGAAGAACAAGAGGAAGAACAACTTCCTGAAGCAGATGGAAGAGTTGAACATGACAAAAGAAACAAAAATCAAGTGAAAAAAGGACGTCGGAAACCTAAATATGACGACTCGTATGGATTTGATTCATCAACCGTAGGATCTATGGACATAGAGAATAAGAAAACCAAGAGGTCGAAACTGCTTTTGTCCATGGATGAAGCTATTGATGAAGCTGATAATCAAGCGATATCAGAAATATCCAATATTCGAGTTCAAGACATGTCGCCAAAGTCACAAATTGAACATGAGGACAATTTAAGTGATGAATATGATCATGATCATGATGTGGATGGGTTTTCTCAAGATGGATTTCTAGAAAACTTATCGGGATCAAGTTCTGAAGAAGAAGATGATGATGATAATAATAATAATCCTGGTACTAACACTAACACTAACACTAAACCCACAGTTGAAGACGACCATCAACTCACAAGAGTTAAAAAGCATAATTCTGAACAATAAATATTTATTCATCTTTTAGTATTTACTTTCTTTTTCTTCCGTAGATGACTTTACCATTTGGTAATTCTATTTTTTCACCTTTATTCTTTTTAGTTTTGGGTTTGGATGATGTCTGAGGACCTGATTCCTGCAGTTTTTGGGCTGGAGGTTGTGGTTGTGGTGGTACTATTGGACCCAAAACCCGTCCAAATGATTGATTATATACAAAAACCGCCAGTTTATAGAATAAAGTATCTCTAAAGCCAGCGGTGGAATTGATTTGATTCTCATCGAATAAATGAAGTACAGTATCATCACCATTTTTTTCCACCACACTAACTTCACCGGAATTGTGAACAATGAATTCTTTTCCACTCATGGGATTGACGACTTTTCTATCACTACCATCAGAAGGTGGAAGTATAGAACCATTCCAAGCCTGGTTCTTTATGTCCAGTTTTAGCAGCACTAACCGTTTATACTGTTGACCTCGGTTGATTTTGATGGAAAAGTAATGGAAAATCCCCACTAAAACATAAAGACAAACCAATGTCAGTATAACCCCGGGTCTAAACCGAGAATAATAGTACCCAGTTCCTTTCCATTTAGGGAACCCATTACTATAGAAATAATCATAACGTTTCTTTAACGATTGGTCTCTTAAAATGTTTCCCACGAGGGAAAGACGTTGGTATCTTTCTTCCATCAGTTTTCTAACGCCTTTAGGCGCCTTATGGAACTTATCAGGATGCAATTGACGAGATTTTTTTCTATAAGCCTTTGAGATGTCTTGAAGAGACGATTTAGGACCTTGAGTTAAATTGAGCCATGAGTAAAAAGTGACGTTTTTTCCAACGTCATTGTGGATTTTATCATTAAGTGAAAAGATTTCATAATCTTGTGGACTCCAACACAAAGCCAAAGTCACCACAAACAACACATAAAGAAGTTTCATAGTGAGTTGGAAGATGAAATCAAATGAGGTTGACGCGCTTCGACTTTGGCGGTGTACAAAATCCTATATAAAACTACTAAGAAATCCACCAAAATGCGCATTTCACAGCCATTAACACTTGTCACTATATATAGAAATCATCACTAAAGTGTGTAAATTTGTGGAAACTTGTGGAAACTTGTGGAAATCCTTGTAATATAAACTATGGCACATCTTTATCCACTTCCCACAAACGCCAAATTGGTGTTTTTTTTTAATTTTTTTGGATTCACTTTATGGTTTTGTTGTCTTGTGAGATTTATGATTCTTCTTCCATTGGTGGGACGAAGGTTTCTTCCTGCTGGAATGGCTGATTTCTTCCATGTGGTGGCGATATTCCCCCTTTTGGGGTTCTTAATGGTGAAAGGATTGCTTAAGAAACCTTTTTCTGCTAAAGATATATGGCCAGTTGTCAATAATATCAAGATGGTATGGATATGTTATGGAGTTATATTTCCTCATCCTCGTGTGGCTAAACACACTAGTTATTCGGTAATGATAGTGGCGTGGTGTTTGAGTTATTTGGTATATTTTAGTTATTATAGTTTCCGGGTTAAAACCAGAAGCTCGCCGTATATACTTTTATGGCTCCATTATCATCATTTTTGGATAACGTTTCCTATGATGATGGGATCAGAGATGGTGATAACGTTTTTGGGGTTGACGTTGGTGGAAGAAGGTCTGTGGCATGAAATAGCCATTAAAGCCACGATTTTGGCCTATGTTCCTGTGGGGTACTTTTTCTGGGAATACATAAAGAATGAAAGAATACAGAGGTTTGTGGAAATGAAGAATAAGTTTGATGAAGCTGATAGAGTAGCTGCTGAAGGGGGGAATGTTGAGCTTAGAGATGTGAGGAGGAGAGGAAATGTGGTGAGTTCTTAGGGAGTTGTCCTGTATCAATATCCTGTTCTCATAATTCTCCAATAATAATATCATGATAATATACACGTTAAAACAGTCTGTATGATAGGAAATGTACCTATAGTAATAATACTCAAATTCCCTTAAAAAAAAAAAAAGCCAAACTTTCAATCATTGTGTTGATAACTTGTTCTATGTTGTTCTATGAAAATCCCATATATCTTCCAATGATTTGTTCTCTAAAACACTTGCTAAGTCCAGCTCTCTAGTCACTAAAAGTAGTTAGTAAATAGTTTTATGTGGAATTGTCTATTTGAGAATCACTATCAACAGTACCAATTCTATTTGTTCCTAAATAGAAACTAAGTGAATTTATGTGGAATCAATATGAAAAAATGACTAATATATGTTATTTTTGCTCTATTGTTTTTGCTCTCTTCTTGTTCTACACCTTCACATTAAGTCTAAATCCTACCATATTATACCTAGCAGCATAAAATAATACCATCCCCAAGAAAGCCCAAATCCCCACAAATAACACATAATTGTCATAACTTGTTTCTATAATAGCAGCACCTATTGGAACCCCAATCAAATTACCAAAACTAATAAAGAAATTAAGTATTCCATATCTTTCACCAAACTGAGATACCACCGTGATTTGACTAAGACATGCAGGAATCATTCCCAAAATCAGTCCCAGAACAAACCCTCCTAATCCAGCAAAAGCATAAAGAGCTGATAAATTATGACCAAAAGGAAGCCAAATAATGAAAATAGTCAAATTCATCCCCAAAAGTACTGTAATACACACATTAAATTTACCCAAATAGTCCGATAAAAGTCCAGGAACCATTCTTCCCAATATTCCAACTCCATTCCAAACCGTTAAAAGTAAATACCCTGTAGACTCCGAGTTCCCTTGTGCAATAGCATATGAAACAAAGTATGTAAGAAGAAGAACTAAACTAAGTTCTGCACAAAAGGAACCAGCAATCACTAACCACAATCGAGAATCGTTATGTCTCTTTGCTATAGTTTTAACTTTAAGCCAAAGTTTCCTCCAATTGAAAATATCTTTTTGCAGGTCTTCTTCATCGTCTTCAGTCTCTCTTTTAAACCTTTCTTTCAACAACACTGTAGCTGTTGTCATACATCCCAAGTTAACAAAAGCTAATATTCTAAGCGTCCATTGATAATCATACTTCTCTAATGTGTACCTTAATAATAACGGGAACACCAAACCACCAAAAGATCCTCCACTGGTAACTATTCCGGTAATTGTACCTCTTTTAACAAAAAACCAATGATTAATAACCCCCACCACTGGATTTAATCCAATCCCATTACCTAAACCCAATGCTATAAAGCAAAGAACAAATTGGTACATGGAACTAGCATTAGCCGCCCCGAAAAGTCCAGCAAATATAAGCACTGTCGCCGTCATTAGAAGCGGTTTAGCTCCTTTGTGATCAAATATTGGTCCGGAAACTATCCCTATACTATAAGTTAATGAAAGGTATACAGAGAAGATCCAGGAGATGGTGGAAGATGATAAATGGTTCAATTGATGCCCAGAAACGTATGATTCAATAGCACCAATAGAATTGACAAGTCCTAAACAGGTTATGGCGCCAAAAAAGCATCCTGCCGTGATACTATAGGCTCTAGGACCACCATCGGGGTAGTTTTCGTGTTCTAACATAGCTTATAAATCATAAATTAACAGAGCGATAACGAGGTTGTGACTCAGAAATGTTAGGGCTCACCCACCACCACACCTGAGCCCTTAAAAGGATGCAAAACAACCCCTCATTTAGCCGCCGTGAGATCAACTATTTAAGCGCACAAATTGCTGTGATTTGAATCATATTTTTAATAAATCATATATTATATATTATATTACACATATTTACTAGTTAAACTGGGGAAAAGTTTAGTAAATTAAAAAAAATAAAATAAAATAGAAAAATTGGAAAAGTTGGAAAAGTTGGAAAAGTTGGAAAAGTTTAAAATTTGAAAATCAAATAATCGAAAATAATGGAAACTCTGTAGAATATATCACAATCTATTACTTTTTAAATGCTCAGCTTATTGGGCTGAACATTGACCTGGCCAACAGTAGTTTGGTAACACGTTGGATGATGCTAACCAGTTTTTCATGTCACTGGCATCAAGTTCAATGTCTTCACTCATGGTACTGTTGTTTGGTGCAGCACTCAAGACTGATTTATCTAATTTGTTGTTGGTAGATTTCTTTTGTGTTTGACCAAATTGTTGAGAAACAGTGTATTCATAACTGGTGTCAAAGAATTGACTCCAGAGTTTGTGTAATTCACTGCTGTCATTGGCATTCCAGTCAAATTTGATAGCAAAGTTATCTGGTAAACAGTAAAGATCATTGTGTTTAGAAGCTTTAACTAAAACGGTGGCTGACCATTGAGCAAAGTTGTCAACTTTACTATCGGAACTACCATCCCAAATAACTTGTTGACCATCTTGAGTACCAGAAATTGAAACACTCTTCATTTCGTCTTGGAATTTGCTGAACATCTTAGCTGATTCAATGGTGTCAAAGTTGAGTGTTACCTTAAATAAATCATCTTCAACCCAAGCAACATCAGTGACGGAGAATGAAGCCTTTGGAACTGAGCCAGTGAATTTTTTCATCACATTTTGCACAGTACTACCGAAGCTTCTCTTGGCCTTCTTCAAGATATCAAGACCAGCTTCACCTTCACCTTCAGCTCCACCTGCTGGTCCAGTTTGTTCAGCGGCAGCGGAAGCACCAACTCCAACTAAATCACCACCTAAAACGTCGGCGTCTAAGCCAGCATTAGAAGATCCAGAGACAGCACCAACATTACCGGAAGAGGAACCAGAGAGTCCGAGATCAAGTAAAGCTCTCTTTAAAACAGAAATTCCGGCTTGTCCTTCACCTTCAGCTCCACCTGCTGGTCCAGTTTGTTCAGCAGCAGCGGAAGCACCGACTCCAACTAAAT
>JAJMEC010000084.1:20947-86096 GCA_030573955.1 Yamadazyma triangularis | reverse complement strand
AAAAACGACATCCCCCGACATTTCACCTGCAGGCCCTCCTATTCTATGACCCACATGAATATGTGGTTTTTACATACAACGGGCCATTTTTCAAAAGTATCCAAAATCTGCGAAAGTCGTGACAAAACCAGGACACTAATGTCCCTCACTAACAAAAATGGTCCCTTGGCCCAGTTGGTTAAGGCGTGGTGCTAATAGATTTTCTATGAAACGCCAAGATCAGCAGTTCGATCCTGCTAGGGACCAATTTACAACGGGCGTATGGCGTAGTTGGTAGCGCGTTCGCTTAGCATGCGAAAGGTCTCCGGTTCGAATCCGGATTCGTCCATTTTTTTGTTTTTGCTTTCCTGGTGGAATTATATTAGCTTAGATTGGCCGTGTTATAAATCAGTTTCGTCTCTTTTTTTTTTTTTGTTTTTCATGAGTACACAAACGCAATTAATCGCTTGCAGCCAAATTCAAAGTTAACCTCACTATTGCATTTGATTTAGAGAAAAAGAAACTTTGTAGAATTGAGGTCAATTTCTTAACAGCTAATACTTTCTCGTAATGGTTATACATTGGATAATATGTGAAGTATACTTTTTATTTCCCGAAACATTTTTTATTTTCGATAGCTTTTCCTTTATCTCAGAGAACTTTTCTATGACCGGACTTATTAGAACCTATATTACTCATTCGTTCAACTGTTTTAAAGATTTATTCCCTAATATTACTCTTGTTTCCTTACTCTTCTCTTTACTCTTTTATTGCAGAATTTCTATAATAAAAATCATTCGTGTAACATGGTTCTGATTCTTTCTGATTACCTGTTATCATTTATGTTTAGATTTATAACTTCATCACAACCCATGGTAATATTCAACTGATTTATTTTTGTTTCCTTAATTATCTAACTACCATCTTAAAATTGATTCAATTAAGATATACCTAGAAGACTTAATTCATTACACGAAAACCAACGGGATGGTATTCATAAAAGTATTATCAATTTCACACCCTTTAGGTTCAATTGTCTCATAGCATCGAATTCGCGAATTAGAGTATCAAAAAGCTCTTATCTATATAAACAAAGATTGTAGCTACAATGTACAATCATAATGGTAAAGACTTTGCTAAGGTCACTGGTAATATGAGTGCACCTCCTAATCAAATTAAGGAACAAGAAATCTCTGGGTTAAAAAGTAGAATATCCCATGGCAATAGTGATTCAATATCTAGTGTTCCACCTCCTGAACACTTGAGTGAATTTTATTCGTTTATGAATAATAAATCTAGCATCTCAGTTTCACCCAATCATAGTCCACACTCCAAAAATACGGAAATATCTGAGTTTGGAGGTCAAAGAATAAATCGACCCCCATCATTAAACACATTTACCTCGTTCACTCCATCGGTGTTGGACTTACCAAACATACTAACGTCAAAAGATTTTGAAAATACCCTTGGCACTTATCAAAAAGTATTGGATAAGGCGGAAAATTTCAAAACAGCATTATTGGAAGTCTCTAAAGCTGCAAATGAGTTTGGAGAAGCATTAGAAGACTCTATTCATGACTGCCCTAAAGTGAATATCAATAAACCGGTGTCTGATGGCTTAATAAATGCTGGGAGTCTCCAATATATAGTTGGGGGGAATAACCAGATATTGGCACGTCTTTTAAGCCAAAACTTTCAATCACCAATAGAGAAAGAACTACATATATTGAAATCAGAATATAATAAGAATCTTGAGTTTTATCAAAAGGAGATAAAGGCCAAAACAAAATTATTAAGACAGAAAGAATTGGAAAATATTAAACTTTCAAGACTGAAAACGAGAAACTTGACGGAATATAAGGCAAATTTGGTCAGTTTAACGAACCAATTGGATGAAATAGATAGACTAAAATACGATTATTATCATGACATTAATTCTATGTTAGAAAAATTCAATCAAGAACATTTATTAACCAAGACAGGTTCAATCGTCAGGGCGGAGTTGGAACTATTTGAAGGAATAGCCAGAAAAGGATGGTCTGGTGGAGGACTTGATCAATTATTAGCTATTTCTCCAGATTTATTTGCTGTTGATTATGATCAGGATGATGAAATAAAAGATGTTAATTCACATGACATCACGAACACAGAAGCTGCAGATGACAACGGAGATCTTCCAAATGAATTGGAGTCAAGACTGTCGAATAAGACTTTGGACACAATTAAACTCGATTCCAATAGAGATAACGTTTCTTCCACCTTTGATGATGGGGATGGTTCGTCTCAATGGAAAAGAAGTCCTAGCCCGGAACCAATTCAGAATCGAGAAGATGGTTCAAATTCTTATCCTGCTGATTTAGATTCTATGGAGACGCCTGTTCGTAGTTTACAAGAACTAGATGAATCCTTTTCATTACCCAAGATAAATTCTAATTCATTGAGAAATCACCAAAAGACTGACGATGCTTATGAAAAACAAACAGACGATGAATCGTTCAATAGAACAGATATCCTACAAAGTATAGATGATTAAGTACATTGTGTACCAAAAGAACTTAGATCTTTTGTTCATCTAAGTGATAGGTGTCTAAATATCAGGAGATCTTGTGATTTGGTACATATTTTGCATAACCAATTCATTTTAATATGTATTATAGATTTTCTTCTCTTTTAAAGCTTTCCATGACTTAGATAATGGACAATAGTTATATTTATAAAATTAATTTTTAGAAGAACCCTAATTTGGACATGTTGCAACATCAGGGCTATAGCCCCGTTGCGCACATGACCCCAATTATCGAAGTGTCTTGACCATTTTCTCTTTTCACTTCAACTTCGCAAGAACTGAAAAATTTATTTCAACTTTTTATACGTTACTTGTATTAATTTCAAATGGCCCCAATCGTATGTATTACTAACACTGTATGATATAGACATTTATCCCTTTGAACGGGTCTTGTGCAACCAAGAATAGTTTTCACCGTATAGTCAAAGACGTGATAGAATACTTCACTGAAGTGTAAATTGGGAATTTGACTAGTGATGATTTTTTTTTTTTTTTTTACTATTTAATTAGTCCTATTTATTCAAAAGAAAAAGAAAGATAAACCTAATATTATTTCATAAGAAACTTTTGGTAATGCAAAACCCGTCCCAGGGCTATGCTGTCTTGTCATATAACCATATGAATAACGTGCAGTAGGCTAACATGGGATATCTAGACCACTAAGAAAGCTAAATCAGCTAAAAAATTTGTTGTTGACTGTTCAGCTCCTATTGAAAATGACGTCTTTGACCAAGAATCTTACGTCAAATACTTAGTTGAACACATCAAAGTTGAAGGTGTTGCCGGAAACTTAGGTGACGAAATCTCTGTTACTGCTGACGGTAACAAGGTTGTCGTTGTTTCTAACACCAAATTCTCTGGTAAGTACTTAAAATACTTAACCAAGAGATACTTAAAGAAAAACCAAATTAGAGACTGGATCAGATTTGTTTCTGTTAAACAAAACCAATATAAATTACAATTTTACAATGTTGGTGAAGAAGAAGAAGAAGACGAAGAATAATTTAATTAGAAACATTTCCAAGCATTTCCTAATCTTTATGTATAATATTAGGTATATCCTTTTGAATAAATAATTATACAATAAATGAGTCGTAGCTTATCTATTAACTAGTTGATACGAAAAATAAATATTATCTTAAGCCGATGAGTCGCTGAAGATCGATTTGGTTTAAAAAAAGAAGACAAAATTAATACCGAACATTTTTTTAAGACGTGCGAAACCCAATCATGGATTTACTTTCCTTATAGGGGAGGGAAGTTCTCCAATTTTTTCCTATAATGAAGTGACCTGAAAAATTACTTTATCGTTCATCTGATTGGTTTATCTCGGGTGATGAAAATTAAGGAAAAATAGAAAAAATTAATAACTAATTACATCAGTAGAATCCTAGGACTCATTAGACTCTCCATATCGAGTTCTACTCTCAATTAGAACTATCTATCTTACTCTAGTGCCATAAAAACTATAGATTTAGGTGATCTTTTTGTGCATGTACCGTTTATACATGTGATCGCATCCTACAAAAAAAAAAAACTTCTGTTCACACATAGTTGATTATACAAATATTCTTTATAATTAAAACCTCATTGATACCTTGTGGTCAAAAATATTTAAATATTTGCTAGTTATTATTGCTTAATACTCAAAGAAACAAAAAAAAAAAAAGCAGGAATTAAGTAAATTATCATGGAGGCCATTACAAAACTTTCCATGAATGTTTGTCCATTTATTCGGTCAAACTCAACTAATGCTTTGCGCCAGTTGAGTAGCAATGCTCAGTTGACTAATGAAGCAAAACAGTGTCCATTTATGAAGCAGGCATTAAAGTCTCAAGAAAGACGTTATACTTCTGCTTCCAGACCTGCTGGTGCCACAGCAGCTTCTCCAAATGCTAAATCAGGTTACTCATTTAAAGGTGATCAATTAGCAGGACATGAAATTGATTTTTCTTCCAATGAAAATGGTTTTGATTACCAAGGATTTATGGAGAATGAAATTCATAAAAAGAGGGATGATAAATCTTACAGATATTTCAATAATATCAATAGATTGGCTAATGAATTCCCCAGAGCCCACCGGACCGACGAAGAAAAGAAAGTGACTGTTTGGTGTTCTAATGATTATCTTGGAATGGGTAAAAATGAATCTACTTTACAGGAGATGAAAAGAACCTTAGATAAGTATGGTACTGGTGCTGGAGGGACTAGAAATATTGCCGGTCACAACCGACACGCAATTAAATTAGAGTCTGAATTAGCGGCTTTACATAAACATCAAGCGGCTTTAGTGTTCACTTCTTGTTATGTTGCAAATGATGCTGTTTTATCATTATTGGGACAAAAATTAAAAGATTTGGTTATTTTTTCCGATGAATTAAATCATGCTTCTATGATTCAAGGTATTAGAAATTCAAGAGCCAAAAAACATGTTTTTAAACATAATGATACCAAACATTTAGAATATTTACTATCTCAATATCCCAAATCTACTCCTAAGTTGATTGCTTTTGAATCTGTTTACTCAATGTGTGGATCAATTTCTCCTATTGAAAAGATTTGTGATTTGGCTGATAAGTATGGAGCCTTGACCTTTTTAGATGAAGTTCATGCTGTGGGGATGTATGGTCCTCATGGTGCTGGTGTTGCTGAACATTTGAATTTCCAAGATCATTTAACTACTGGGTTAAAACAACCAGAAGTACAAACTGTTATGAACAGAATTGATATGGTGACGGGGACATTAGGTAAAGCATTTGGTACTGTTGGTGGTTATGTTACCGGTAAAGCTAGTTTAATTGATTGGGTTAGATCTTATGCTCCAGGATTTATTTTCACAACTAGTTTGCCTCCAGCTGTCATGGCAGGAAGCGCCCAATCCATTAGATACCAGAGATCTACTTTAGCTGACAGGATTAATCAACAAAAAAATACCAGGTATGTTAAGGACAATTTAAATCACCTTGGTATTCCAGTTATTCCTAATCCTTCTCATATTGTGCCAGTTTTAGTTGGTAATGCTGCTGAAGCAAAGAAGGCTTCAGATTTATTGTTAGGAAAGCACAATATTTATGTTCAAGCTATTAATTTTCCTACTGTACCAATTGGTCAAGAAAGATTGAGAATTACTCCTACTCCAGGACATGGTCCTGAATTATCTGATCAATTAATTGATGCTTTAGATAATGTATTCAAGGAGTTAGAATTGTCAAGAATTAACGATTGGTCTGAAAAAGGTGGTTTATGTGGTGTAGGTGACAATAACAATACCATCAATCATATTTGGACTGATGAGCAATTGTCTTTGACCGATGCAAATTTGAATCCAAATGTAATGGATCCGGTTATAGATCCTGTGGCTGTTAGTTCCGGGGTTGTCGTAGCTTAGTTAGTTATTGTGGACCACCCAAATGTTAGCTTGTTTTTTCCAAAAAAAAAAAAAAAGAAAAGAAAAAAAAATTTTTTTTGTGGTATATCTATATATTTTTATTTAAATATATTAATATATTCATTCCTTTTTTTATATAAATATTTCTCTCAGTACAATTGGTGCTATTTTTACACAGCACTACGGGTTATATCTGGCGATGTTTCTCAGCCTAATCCAGACGATATTAGAGACGCGCAAAAAACATCTCTACGATCCAAAATAAACAATACCATAATGGCTCTCGATAGAAGCCAAATTATAAAAGTTTACACCAACAGGCTAGTTCATTCGTTGGTGCCATATGAGTTTGGAGAAGAGTTTATTCAAAGTATCGTTCGAGAGTTGTTAAATCATTTTCTCAATGTAAATCAAAAGTCATCGACAGTGGAACTCAAACTGGTTTTGAATCAATGTAAGAGGATATTTTTGAATAGCAATAAAAATGGTGAATGGATAAAGTTTCTGAATGTAATTAATTCTTTGATGAACTACAAGTCACAAGATCAGATAAAACAATATTTGATATTCTTGACCTGTTTAAAAGGTGTGAAACTTGATAGTAATATCTTGCAACCTTCTAGAACTTTTCAGGAAGTACAATCATCTCCTTATGGCCCCAGTTCAGGGGGGAACAATTGGTTCGATATTAGACAGGGATCTCAATTGGGTGGTATAGAAAAGAATGATGGAAGTATGGATCAATTAATTCTCCAGCATTATGATACTTTACCTGAGAGTGCCATACTACCTTATCTATCTTATACATTACTTGGTGTAGATTCCAAATTATTTCAATTTAAAGATATTGATGAGGTAATAAGTATAGAAATCCCTGATAATATCAATAATTGCTATTCGTCATTATTAGGAAAAATACTCGAGCCAGCCTTAATTTATGTTAAATTGAAGAAATTTTTATCTACGAATAATAGGAACGAGCTAGATTCCCCAATAAAGAAAGCATTTATAAATGTACTACAAAACAGGCTTAATGAATATGTTAATTTTATCAATGAAGTCTTTTATGACGCTGCTTCTTTAATGACCATAAATCAAAAGCTATATCGTCCGACTTTACAACTAAGATTATTGTACATTTTAACTGATCATCTAAATTTATCTGGATATGAATTTTTGATTAAAGTGTATGAATTGAGTAAATTTGGCGACTTACAAATACAAGATATCGCTAACCTGGTGTTTGCTGTGGTTTCTGTTCCATATTATGAGATAATCGAGAATTGGATTTCAAAAGGAGATTTAATTGATACCAATAAAGATTTTTTTATAGAATTTGACCAGGAAGCTAATCATATAAATGATATTATAAAGTATAATCCTGAGAAAGTTCCTGATTTCTTTGTTCAAATTAATAAAGATATTGGATTTAAGATCTTTCAAATCGGGAAAATTCTTATATTCTTAAACAAATATTGTAAAGAATTACAATGGGTAAATGAATACATTGTAAAGTATTCTGATATAATTTATCAACAGCACCAAGGGCTTAGGTCTATGAATAGAAATTTCATCAAGTCCTTAATCAATCTACAATATAATGAATTACTACAATTTTTAAATTATATTGTGTTTGAAAAATATGAATTATTGAGTCATTTGAATAATTTCAAAAATTTTTATTTAATGAATTCAAATGATTTTATCGAGGCAATAATATTAAAAGGGTTTGAACTATTTAATGAACCCTCTAACCAATTGACATCAACTCAACTTTCAGGAATATTATTTGATGCAGTTAATTTTTCTTCAGTCCGAAATTTTGACTCTGCTTTTAAAAATAGACTTGATGCAAGAATTTTAGATTTAACTCATGGTACAATTGGATGGCAAGTTTTTACTATAGAATATAAAATAGATGACTTGCCTATTACAGCCATAACAAATTACAATAAATTAAACTTACAATATTTAAGATTTTTTAATTTTTTGTGGAAATTGAAGCAAATTAATTATTTGCTTGATATTAATTTTATTGAATCCAATAATCTTAAAAGAAATGAATTACACGAATTTTTTGCCCGGTATAGAACATTAAAGTTCAGGTCCAGAAACCTTAAGGATAATAAAATTATTTGGATTGTTAAATCATTCAATTTGACTAATTTGATTCGACAACAATTGGTTAATTTTTTGAATAATTTAGTGTACTATATTTCCTTTGACTTAATAGAAAGTAATTATAACCAAGTTGTGAAAGAGTTTCAAAAAGAAGATAATGATAAATTAAAAATCAAAGAAAGTTTCTTGCCTTTGATACCAATTTCAAATACCAATGATTTATTAAATTTTGACGAAATAATTTCAATCAATAATAATTATTGTAAAAAATTCAAATTCAAATTAATCGATGAAACTATTATAGGAAAATCAGGGAAGTCCTTTATAACATTAGTGTATTCCATATTAGAAACCATATTCAAATTCATCAAAAGTAACGAGGAATTCAATAATTTAATTATAAACTATATTTCTTTATTGAACATTGATGAAAATATTGATATGAGTGATATTGAAAATGATCTTAACTACGTAGAAACGAATTCAAAGCGGTTAATCACTACTATAAAAGACCTCAAACGTGATTATGAAAGTTTATTACACGAATTTATCCACAACCTAAAGAATGATTTGGACTTGAAAGATCTTGCTAAAGCTTTTTGAACCTATTTTCTATTTTCCCGCTTGAAATTACAACAATAGACAAAAAGTTCGTAAATCAAATCCGCTATGGCTTATTTCCTGATCGTGCATAACTTTAGACATTGAAAAAATTGAATTATTGCGGGATTGAAGTGAAAAAAGCACAAACATGTCTAAAGAAAGAAAATGGTACACTCTATTATGATTTCTTCTTTCAATTTATTGCTTTATCGGTGTATTTTGGGGTTTACTTTGGTAGGTCTAGCTATCTTTTTAATCTTCGGGTAATATGTTTACAGACCGAGGTGACCCCACAAATTGACTTCTGCACTACATTTGTTTTTTTTTTGCTTCAAAAATTTATACATTTCCTAGTTATCATATGATTATATATATGTATAATAGTTTAATAGACATTTAAAATAGTTCTTACTAGATTCAAAATTACTTTAAAAAAAAAAAGAAATAAAAAAACAAAAAAAAAAAAAACAAAAAGTCTTTCGAAAGACCTCTTTTTCACGGGGGTTAAAAATGCTTGTCCGAGGATTAAAGAAAAATACTCACACCTAGTTCAATATAAATATCACTTGTCGACCAAAAAAATTAAAAAATTCATAATTCTGAATTAATTCTTTTTAAATAAAAAATAAAACCATTTTGGACTTTTCTACAATATAGAATTATTAGAATAGAGAAAAATGGAAGAAGTTGATAGTGTTTTAATCGATAACGTCAAGTCATTTGCTGCTGGGGGATTCGGTGGTGTTTGTGCAGTATTAACTGGACATCCTTTTGACTTAGTCAAAGTTCGTTTACAAACTGGATTATACAATTCATCAGCTCAATGTATTAAACAAACATTAGTTAAGGATGGATTAACTGGATTTTACAGAGGGGTCTTACCACCTTTATTAGGGGTAACACCAATGTTTGCTGTTTCTTTCTGGGGTTATGACATAGGTAAAAGAGTTGTTTCATCATCAACAGGAAAAACGGTAGATCAGTTTAACAAGACCAACATCTCAACTGCTGGTTTCTTATCAGCCATTCCAACCACCTTAGTGGCAGCTCCTTTTGAAAGAGTTAAAGTCATGATGCAAATTCAAGACAGTGCTAAGAAATCATCCATGGGGTCAGTTGTAGCTGAAATGTATAGAACCGGTGGTATTAGATCTATATTCAAAGGTTCTGCTGCTACTCTTGCTAGAGACGGTCCAGGGTCTGCATTATACTTTGGAACTTATGAATACTTGAAACAATCTTTAACTAAACCTGGTGAAGACTTATCATTATTCAGTGTCATGATCGCTGGTGGTTTCGCTGGTGTTTCTATGTGGTTAGGTGTTTTCCCAATAGATACTATTAAATCAACTCAACAATCTTCAAATACTAATGTTTCTATTGCTCAAACTACTAAAAACATTTACAAAAAAGGTGGTGGTATCAAGGCATTCTTCCCTGGGGTTGGTCCTGCCTTGGCTAGATCTTTCCCAGCTAATGCTGCTACATTTGTTGGGGTTGAAATTGCCACTAAGTTCTTAAACTCCTTGACTTAAGTCCTATCTTATTTATTTATTTTGATATACTTTTCTTTACTTTGTATAATTAAAAAATCTATATATGTCTTTTTAACGATATCAACTCTGGTCTCACGGTTGATACCGGTCGTGGAAAGGGCCACGCATTTTTCATTTCACCAATCTCAACATCTTGGACAATTTTGACTCCTTAATTGATTGACCAAAGTAACCATGTCTTTATCTGATGACCAAGTATGTAAAATTTTTATTCAATTATGACTTGTTGAATCCTGAATATGGTCAGGTTTTATTATCATATTTTAAATATGAGTACTAACGCCTTATAGGTAAATGCAGAACTCCGTAAGATGAAAGCTTTCATCGAAAAGGAAGCCCAAGAAAAAGCCAAAGAAATTAGATTAAAGGCTGATGAAGAGTATGAAATTGAAAAGGCATCTATTGTAAGATCAGAAACTGCTGCCATTGATGCATCATACGAACAAAAATTCAAAAAGGCATCTTTGGCTCAACAAATTACCAAGTCAACCATTGCCAATAAGACTAGATTAAGAATTTTATCAACAAAAGAAGAGGTTTTAAATGAAATTTTCGAAAATGCTAAGGCGGAATTAAGTAAACTTAGTGGTAAAAAAGGTGATTACAAACCACTTTTAGTTGGTTTAATTTTGGAAGCTTTATTAACTTTATTAGAAAATAAAGTTACCTTAAAAGTGAGAGAATCTGATGTTGCATTAGCTAAAGAAGCTTCTGTTGAAGCTGCTAAATCATTCGAGGAAAAAGCTAAGTTCCCTGTAGAAGTTGCCGTTGATGAATCTAGCTTCTTACCAAAAGAAAATGCGGGGGGTGTCATTGTCATTAACTCAACTGGTAAAATCGAAGTTACTAATACCTTAGAAGAAAGATTAAAATTATTATCTGAAGAGGCTTTACCTGCTATCAGATTAGAGTTATTTGGTATTTCTGAAACTAGAAAATTCTTCGACTAAATTCATTTCTACTTAACTTTTACTATATTTTGAATATATAATTTCTATTCCTGAGTTATTACAGGACTTTCATTATATTGATAATTTATTTATACTCTATATTGGCTTTTCTTTTTTTTTTTTATTTTTATTTTTTATCTTCAAAGGTTGGTTATCTATTCAACTCATCAGCAAAAAACTCTCATCGCCAGTGCGGAATATTATATTTAGAGCACATAATTTAACTTCACACATAGACAAAGATCACAAGTCATGTTTCGAAGGGTTATCATTAACCAGACTAGATTCCAATCGACACAAAATCGAAATAGACTACTATTGTCAAAGTTGTTATCGAATCCTTTTGAATTAGTCATTGATCAAGATCGAGAAGTTCCTAATCTAAAAAACTTTACATCTAATCCTAACCATAAATTAGACTTATCAAAATTCAATCAGTTAAAACCTGTGGCTCCAAATGATTCATATGTGTCATGTACTGTATTTGATAAATATGGAAATAATACTGCCATATCCAAGAAATATCATAAGATGCAATTTTTAAAAGATCATAATTTGTTTCCTAGAGATTTAAGAAAGATAGATACTTCCACAATTGATGTTGCACCACAGATTATGGTTCGACCTCCTTCAACAATATTAATAAATCTCCTACATATTAAAGCATTGATTAAAAAAGATAAAGTCATGATTTTCGATACTTCGACCCCAGAAATTGCTACCAAATTAGGACTTTTTATTTATGATTTAGAACTGAAATTGAAGAATAATTCTAGTAATGTACCATACGAATTTAAAGCACTCGAAAGTATTCTAATAAATGTTATGGGTTATCTAGAGGCAGAGTTAAGAACACATATTCAATCATGTGGTGTCATTTTGTCTGAGTTAGAGCATCAAGTTGACCGGAAGAAATTGCAGGATTTACTTATCAAACTGAAATCAGTTCAAAGTTATTACCAAAAATCTTTATTAATCAAAGGAGTTTTGGACGATCTTTTAGAAAATGATGAAGATTTAACTAGGATGTATTTAAATAATCCCAGAGATGTATCTAGTGGAGATACAGAAGAGTTAGAAAATATGTTAGAATCTTACTATGGTCATTGCGATGAATTTGTTCAACAATCGGGATCTTTGGTTAACGATATTAAGTCTACAGAAGACATTGTAAATATTATCTTAGACGCTAACAGAAATGCATTGATGTTGTTTGAATTGAAAGTTACTATATATACCTTGGGTATTACTGTGGCAACGTTATTACCAGCTTTTTATGGTATGAATCTAAAAAATTTTATTGAAGAATCAAATTATGGATTTAGTGCTATTGTATTAATATCAATAATACAAGGCCTATTAATAACTATATTTAATGTGAAGACTTTGCAAAAAGTGCAAAGATTAACAATGATGACAGGAAATACTGGGCGTTTCCAACGTAATCGAGGTCTAAATATTAGTGAAGGCGATAAGTGGAATAATTGGAGATACAAATGGAGCAAGTTGACTAAAATTAATAAATTAAGGAACTCATTATGGTTTAAGAGTCGGTCCAAAATGCATCATCCAACTTCAAGAGAAAGAGACTATATTTGGAGAATGATTAATGAAAATAAAGACTTGAAATGATACCTGTAAATAATTACAAAGTTATAATATACATACACATTTACATATGATAAATGTAAAGAGAATGTAAGGAATATTATATTCTATTAATTAAATTTGTTCCCCCTTAAATTAGGTTAATGCTAGTGATTCTCTTCCTTTTTATCAATCAGATTCATTGTCAGATACAGAATCCTTTATGCTATCAGAATCGGAATTACTGTATTTCGGGTAATTATCTAGTTTGTCATTGTTTTGTTCTTCTTCGGCCACTGTCAGCATTTTATCAGGAGTTGTATCATCATCATCAACATCATCGAACTTTTTATGCTTAGAGGCCACAGCTTCTTGAGTAGGACGTTGTGAAGTACTCGATGATCTTCTTTGTCTGAATACTGGTTGAGACTCTCTTTCAGTTCCAGGTTTTATTAAAGTACCTTCAATTGAAATAACCCTACCAGCAGTATGAATAGACTTCACAGTGAACTTTAACTTTCCTTCAATTTTAGTTTCATTTTCATCTATCCAGTAACCAAATGATTTAAATTTTGAAGAGTCGTCAGTAAACTCATCGACTTGACTAGGAATAAATTGCCAATCATGAGGAATACCATATTTCTTGATAGAAGCATTGAAAGCGTCATGGATCAACAAACCAATATGAGAGGCTGATTGCATATAACAATATCCTTCAATAATATCACCTATTTGTGGCTTCCATATTAATAAATCAACTGTAATCCATAAGAATGTAAATGGTGATGATGAGGCTAATTTGGCAATGGTAACACCCTTGTCAGCTCCACTAGCGGAGACATTTTCATTAAAGATATTTATATTTGAATATCCTATCACAACACCTTGAGATTGTGGAAAATAGGTCATTATCAATGGATCTAAATGCTGAATCTTTATACCATTTACTGGATTCTTTATGTGACATGGTGCAAGAGAGATATACATTTCAGTCGTACAAGTATGGAAACATTCTGAAATACCATCACTATTTACAGGATTATTGCTTTTAGGAATAATTCTTCTTTTAAGTTGACTTCTAACTTCGGTCGACATCTCTTTATTTATTATTTTTTTATTCGCTTTGTAGATGAATATTTAAAAGTTTTTTTTTTTTTTTTTTCTTTTAATCTCATCGCAGTTTTCATAGAGAAATTTAGCGTTGATTTTTGAGATGTAGAGATACCAAAATGTAGAAGTTCATTGTAGCAAATTTTATTTCCTTCACTTTATCTTTTTTCAATTATTCTTCCGTTTAATTCATGTCCATTTGATCTGTAAACTTTCATCGTTAATTACCTTAAAAGTCAATCTTTAAGATAGCTCTTAACAATTTACCAGAGATAGAATTACTGCGAAAAAAAAAACGATACTATTACAGGAATTAACTTCTATTTATATTTACAACTATTAAGACAAATGCAATGTAAAACGTATTTAATAATACAAAAAGTCATTAGGGCATTAGAGAATTTTACGCTTTATCTTTGATAATTGACTGTTCGAAGGTGGTTGACTTGGAAAATTAATGCCATCGAGTGATTGCAGTTGGAGTTGAGTCTTAAACGATAAACTTTCCTCTTTCTTTAATTGTTGATCTTTCTTTCTAAAACCAGGTTTATTGACTGGAGTTTTAAATACAGCAAAGTTTTTCAATATTTTTGCGGAGTACTTTGCTGGTGCATCTTCAGCTTCTGTGTATTCTGGAACACCAGTGAATCTAACTTTTTTCATGATTGTATTTAGGTCAGATAAGTTAGATGAAGATTCTGAAGCAGTTGCCTTGGCAGAAAAAGTGCTTGATCTATTTGAATCTATTGATAGTTGGTTCATTTCACCGTTTAATTTAGTATTCATTTTCGTCACTTGATCTCTCGAACTCTTTTTCTTTGGACGAGGTTTACTTTCTGAGTTGAATGGACTAACTGAAGAGTTAAGTTCGTTATTACGTCCATGGTCATTGCTATTTTTTTCAACTAATTTTAATAATTCTTTATCTTCTAAAACACCAGGATCGTTCACATGCTCTGAATATCTCTTCAAATTAACGGATGAAGGAGAATTAGGGTCAAAAACAACTGAAGATAATATTTCCTTTTCCTGTGTCATGAGTGTACCCGATTTGGCAGCTTGTCTCAAATGCAATTGTAATCGCTGATTAGCCGTTAAAGGTTTAGAAGCATGTAATTCGTCTTTTTGAGCTTTATGTTGTGGAATTGGTTGTTGACTTGGCTGCTGGGTCTTTTTTACGCTTGGTGATGGTGACAAGTTTGATCTATTTGGCGACTTTTGACTCTGTGATGACAGTCTTCTAATAGAACCACTAGGGGAACGAATATTGTTCTTCAATGCTGCTGCCGCTCCAGATGCAGCAGCAGTTGGTGAATTTTCTAGAATGGAATGAGGTTGCGAATTAGATCTTCTCCTTCCACCAGTTGTGGTTTCATTACCATGATTCAACTTTGAATTAGAATTCGTGCCATCTATTGGGGAATTGGAATTTAGTATCAACATTGAATTTGGTCTTGACAGTCTAGGTGATAAATCCATAGATTTATTTTGTGGAATAAGTAAAGAATTACGATTAGAATTTGAGATTTGTCTCCCAGCAGCAGCAGCAGTAGAGCTGTTATCACTGGATACTGAAGACGATCTAGAAGGACGATTGAATACTGATCGTTCATTTGAGTTTTTCTTCTTTACATTCTTGGTAGTTGCATCATCGATGGAAGGGAACTTTTCTGATTTAGATTGAGAGTCTTTAATCTCTTCAGCTTCATTCTGTTTAATTAATGATTCGTAAAAATCATTTAAAAATTCAGTAGGTACATCATACATTTTTCTAAATTTTAATTCAGCGGTTATCCAATTATAACCCAATTCTTCCAATTTATTTACAGCATTTTCAATTGAAGCACAACCTTGACTGATGAAATTATTAAAATCCAAGACAGTTTTTGAATTACAATCATACTTTGCATTTTGTCTTATAAATCTGGTTAAAGTAGCAATCAAGGTACCATTCTTTTTACTCCCATTATACAACTCATCTATCGAACTTAGGATCTGGAGTTTAAAATAGTTACCGTTAGTACATTGCTGTAATAATTTTTGATCAAATAAATGTTGATAATTTGATAAATAGACTTTTCTCCCAAATCTTCTTTGTATGATATACAAATCATTTAATCTTAAAGTTACTGCCATCAATTTATGCAAAGTCATTTTCCAATTAATGAAAGTTGTCAAATATTTATCCTGGGATAATTTAGGCTGACTTTTAATCTTTTTAAATTTATTAATTATATCAATTAAATGGGTTAAGCTTTCTTTTAATTTAGTCGTTATAAGAAATAAGGCTTTAAAATCCATATCAATTATGGTGGCTTCCATTGAGTTGATATTTTGAGATGACTTTTCATCAGGAGTATTAAAGAAAAAATTATCAATCAAATTAATATCGATATCGTTATCATCCTTAAAAATGTCTTGAGATAAAATATTATCAATATCGACCAATAATTGATCAGAACCGGCCCCTTTTTCTAATTTTGCCAGGTGCAACCGTTTTTCATAACCATTTAAGCAGTTTTGACATAATCCCTCAAGTAGTTTTAAACATTTATAACTAACATTATTTGGAGGTAATTCCTGTAATAATTTTACTGGAGTATCATTGGCATCATAAGGAATATGTGTTGCCATTGGTGATATAGTTACAGGAATGAATTTAAACAATTTAAAAGTTGAAATAAGTTCCAATTTACCACCAAATCCCCCTTCATTGATGGAAAATGTATTACCAAATATTAAGGTAATATAATGACATAAAGGTAACCTCGATTTATCGGGAGTTTCTGCAACTTTCTTTAACTGAGGTATCACCTTATTCAACTTATATATTGAATACTTATACTGAATTATTTTGGCATCAATGGATGTTATAGACCCACTTGAGTCATCCCTGGTCGGTAATTGTGACATCCTACTTCAATGGAAGACTCAGATAATAGTTTTACTTTCACGACGATAATTTATCGCTCTCGAGACTCTTTGCGCGAAAATAAACATTAGAGACGTTACATAACATTTGACTGTTGATTGTTGTTTTCATTAAGCAAAACATCGTGAAAACAAAGAATTCTTCAAACGGAAAGGACTTTCAATATTTATCAGAAGATTTAGTAAATTTTGAATTTTTGGAGTGAGTCGATTATTTTTACATATATTTAATATTTCACAAACGCGGTTCATCAAGTCAAGGGTGTAATGTCTACCTTGCAAGATAGGACAACAGCTATATTAACGGAGCATTTCGGGTACCCCCCGTTGGCAGTGATTGATGATATAATAAATGCTGTGAATCATATACTATATAAATGCACCCAAGCGATGGAGACGTATTTAACAGAAAGACAACATGAGAGAATCAATGACTTAAAGGGTAAAGATTCCGATGTGATGATGAATAATACTCAGGAGACAGATCTATGGCTTAAATTGCCTAAGGATGAAATAAGTATGGGTACTGCTAAATTAGAGACATTGTTGGAGAGTCAAGTGGATCAAAATTTTGATAAATTTGAATTATATGCATTGAGAAATATTTTCACCATTCCGTCAGAATTAGTAGAAGAAGGATGGATTAAACTTAAACATCACGAAGGAATAGACTATTCAAAGTATAATGACAAAAATAATGATGATTCCGAGCTAAAACGACTTATTAAAGATATTGAGTTAGAATTAAAATTAAGAAAAATATTAAAGCTCCAGATTGAAAAGGGGACAAGAATTGTTACCATATTGAACCAATACAAGACAAGTTTGGAATTTTTAAGTAGCAATGATAAAGGAAAATTATCACCAGAAGTTAAAGATTCAATTAGAGATTTATTGCCCATAGAAGATAATTTATTTTTCCTTTTGAATCAAATTGATCATCTAATAAACCAAGTAAATAAATTGCATACTAAATTTGAAACTAAAGGATTTAAAACCATAAAATTTAAACCAAGTTTAAGAGACTATTATATACAAGGTAAGTCTTTCAAACTATTGGAGAATATTGGTATTTTGGAGCAAGATGATTATGGCGAGAATCTTAATGAAAATTTGATGATACCTCATAGTGATATATCTACTCAAGATATTTCGAACTTAAAGTCTGTGAACCAGTAAGTTTTCCTATCCCATTGTATAATAAATGTATAGAATGTAATATTGATGCTACTATCTACTATCCCAATATATGGTAACGTACACGACCATATACCATTATGCTCGTTTTTTTTTTCATCCTTATCCAATGAAAAATAAGGTAAACTAAGACGATGGCAGGGACATTAAGACCAGATGCTGAATTCCAGAGATTCAACAGAGCTAAAGAGAATGTCGGAAATTATTTTAGATTTAAACCAAGATCTATAGTGTTTAATGTGATTTTCATGGGATTAATTCCAGTAGGAATAACTTATTTCAATTATTACAACGATGGTCAAATTAATTTCTTTAGAAAATTTAGAAAAGAACCAATTTTAAATAAGGAATATGTTCCAAGAGACAAAGATTTATGAATGAGCACAAGAACATGTGTATAGTATACAATATATTAATATAAATTATAGTCATACATTTTTTTTTAAAAAAAAATTGAACTAGACTTTAATACTTTTTTATTCATAAGTGGTTGAGTAGATATAAAATCAAAGTCAAAGAATATTACATTTTTAGTCTCTAGTCTTTTGTTATTGTTCTAAATGTTCATGAGTCAGGCTCAACTGAAAATTCACAATTCCTGATTGCATGCTTTTTAAAGGTTTGTTATTTGTAACTTTTGTATTTTCAATGAAGCTCATTGATTCCGGTTTTCTCAATGTTGGCCGTTCTTTGGAACTAGATTTTTCCTTTCCTGAAGAAGATACATTACTTGATGGTTGAGATTGATCTTCATATACAAAGGAAAATTGATCAGATGCTACTGAAAATGCACCAGAACAATCTTTCAAGGAAAAAGAAGGAGAATTCCTAGTCTTTGCTGAACTTGGTTGAAATTGAGGATAAGAATTATTAGAATTATGATAGCCATTAAAACTATTGGATTTCTTCAATTTCTTTGGAACCATAGAAGTTAATTTATTTTTTGTAACTTTTTTTGGATCGGACTTTTTCTTTGAAGGCACTACAATATCAGTGAAAGGATCATCTTTTAAAAGATCCTCTAACTTAATAGAATCCATCGTCTCTGTACTATTATCATCATTAATGTCATTTAAAATATCACTTGTCTCATTATCATTATCATTATCATCATTAATAAAAGAAAATATTTCTTCTGGTGTCAAACTTTCCACTGATTCTGATGCATTTAATTTCGGTAAAGAATTCATCTTTTTCACTTTCTTGGGAGTTGAAAATGTAGAAGATTGATCGATTGGCTCTGTCAACGGATAACTTCCATTGTATGTAGAATTCTGCACATTCATCAGTGGATTGACATATTCCGATAAATGTAATGATCCCAGCACAGAATTAGGATTGAATGATGAAGACTTATTGTTAAGTGATTCAGTTGTTATATTATTACTTCCATTAGAATCAAAATTCATATGACTCTGGGAGCCATTTTGCCCATAATTATTGTCTGTGGAAGGAATAAACTGACTAGATGTTGTAGGCAATGGAGACATTTGCGGTACTTGTGGCAAAGGCATAGTAGCAGGATGAATCGGTTGAGATAATGCTGATACCTGTTGAGGAGGTGCCGCCGTATTCATTGGAGGCATTTGAGGAAATTGATACATTCCCGTCTGAGATCCTGGTTGAACTTGAGTTGTCAGAGGTTGTGGTAAGGGCTGATGTTGAGAATGCTGTCTAGGAATTTGAGGAGTAACGTTATTTAATTGGGATGAATGATTGTCGAAGTAAGTAGAAGATTGTTCTTTTTGATCTTGATATTGAAATGTTGGGTTAAGTGGAAATAAATTATTATTTGGAGTTTGTAGTGTTGGGGGCATAGGAGCATTCATAGTTGAAGTATTAGCATCTTCTAACTGTACACCCAAACCAACTAAACCATTAGAATCTTGAGCAACATTATTAGTTCTACCATTGGGATTTGAAGGGGTTTCTGGTGAGTAATAACTTAATGGAGAAGAATTGTAATTACTTGAATTTTGCTTAGGGGTAACTGGGATTGAAGTTTTCGGAGTCGATAACGGCATTGGTTTATTCTTTGGAAATGCAGAAGATGTATCAGAAGTAGGGCTCTGTAGAAGAAACCCATTCATCCTACTGATATTATTGGACATATCAACCTCAGACTGATTATATCCATTAAAGTATTGATTAAAAGACATTATGATGGAAAAAAGAACTGGATATTAACGATAAGAAATAAGTGGATTTTTTTTTTTTTTCAAAAACTTTTTGAGCCAAAGAACGGTTGAGCTACTGAATATATGAGCGAATGTTGAATATGTATATACCCGACTCTTTTACAACTAATAGACGTTGTGGATAATAAGTAATGTCTTTTTTCTTTTAATCTATCTATGAATTTTTTCCTAAAATTCAGTCACTTTTTAAGACAATGTTGCGAATGGCTTGTATCAGGATTTTGTGTAACTTTACCCTTTAACCAGCAATCAGTAACAATAGCGAAGACAGATTTTAACAAAAAATACTTCTGGATTAAAAATGAAGCCAGAAAGAACGTTTTACCAATCAAATTATACAATAACTTTAGCGATTAGCCCCCTTAATTAGTGTGAATTCTTATAGCGTTTGCTATGTGAAAATTTCAGAGTAGATTGAGGAGATAAGTCGTGTGTATTAACCAATGAGCGGAAAAGGAGAGAGAAAGGGTGGTTTTTTTATCGGCTTTTGAATTGGAGGGCTGCAAGTGAGATTATGAGAAAATAGTGGAGACTTAGAGGCGGGGGGACAAAGGGATAGTGGGTAATCACACTAACTAATATGAATATGAGTTTTTTTTTTTTCTTTTGTAGTCTCTGATCACAGTAGGATATCTCTGTAAGGGTTATTTAAGAACCATTAAGAACCTTCAAACTTTTTACCTGAATAGGTGCAAATTAGAGGCAGCTGGCTATCAATGCAATCAGCGCGGGGGCCTTGATAGAAAGAGTTAATCAAGACTGATAATTTATAGTGTTTTCCATATACGGAGATAGTTTACTCTCATAGTTACTTCTATGCATATTGTAATTGAAAGATATTTTAACAGAATTAAGGACCTATTGAACACATGATCAGAAGCAATAGTAATTTAGGTGACACACGACCTATTAATTTCCCCGTAATGTCTCCTCATAGATAAGAATGGCTGAAGTGAGCAGGAAGGCATTTAGTGAAGGCAACACAATTGGCTTTCTTAAGAGTTAAGGCGTTTTATAATAAATTCACATTATTTATATATATAATTAGAGAAGACATAAAAGTAAGATAAAATCTTTTTTTGTTCTTTTTTTTTTTTTTAGTTTATAAATCTTTAAAGCTTGTAAAAAAAATTTGAAAATTAGTTAATTGAACTAAAATTTGTTCTACCGAGAAGGAAAAAAAAAATTAAATGAGAACCCCTTAAATTGGAAATTAAATTGAACATTAATTTTTACAACAAAAAAAAAAAAAAAACACTTATCCATATCATTAACTGTCTTGAAGAGATCATAATCAACTGATTCAATCATTTAAAAGAAAAGTAGCAAAGATCGTTGAACAAGGATACGTTAGAAGTTAAAAGGGTCTAAAATATTTCCTTAATTCTCGTAGTTTGAAAACAGCAACTGGGTGATCCTTGGAAATCAATTTATTAAAAGAAAGTAAGAATTGGTTTAATTTAGTTCCACGATGTCTTTAATTTCCAATAGAAAGAGACCTAGAGGTTTCAGTGAATCAAACTATAATAATCAAAATGAAAGCAGTTCTTCCAACAGTTCAGAATCATCCTATAATGATAACAGCCTTAAAATGAATTATAATGCCAATAACAGTGACACCACCATAAGTACCAATGGTTCTAATGTTCCAAAGACTTTCAAATCCAAGAAATCTATAAGCCTCAATAATGACTATCTTTTAGAAAATCAAAATACTGTATTTGAAGAAACTGATGAATCCACAGAGGAGAACATGAATGAATCCGATGATTTAGTAGTTCTTGAAGAACGTAACATAAATAATTATCGAGTTAGACCAAAAAGAAATAATTCTGATAGCATATTATTTTTAGACGATGATTCGTTTAATGCCTTTAATTTATTGAACGTTAATAATAATATTAATGATTTGATCCATAATAAAAAGCAAAGAACTAATTCTTTACCTCAATTACCTCAAGTTAAATGTTCATATAATAAAATCCCCAATAATTATATCTCCAATCAACAGAAATTGGGTAATGTGAAGACTAGTGTGGTACCCTTTAGTTCTGACAGCCCACCATGTGTGGATAAAGATGGTCACTACATCATTGAAATAAATTCTACATTTGCCAATAGGTTTGTCATCACTAAAATTCTTGGACAAGGTACTTTTGGTAAAGTTGTTGAGTGTTATGATAAATTGAATAGAGAAAATGTCGCTGTTAAAATCATCCGTAATATTCCCAAATATCGGGATGCAGCAAAAATTGAATTAAGAATTTTATCGACAATTAAAAAGTTTGATAATGAAAATTTAAATCATTGTCTTCATTTACGGGAATGTTTTGACTATAGAGGTCATATATGTATTGTTACTGATTTATTAAGAATATCTTTGTATGATTTCTTGGAACAAAACAGATTTATACCATTTCCAGGAAGTCATATTCAAGCTTTTTCAAGACAATTGATTAGATCGGTAGCATTTTTGCATGACTTAAACTTAATTCATACTGATTTAAAACCGGAAAATATATTATTATATGACGATGGTTATTATAAAAAGAATTTAATGAGTAAGACATTAATTTCATCATATCTTAACTTATCCAATATGAATGATTTTAGCAAAGCACCAAAATATTCCAAAGTATTGAAGAACCCTTCCATTCAAATAATTGATTTTGGAAGTGCTATATTCAATGATGAATATCATTCATCAATAGTTAGTACTAGACATTATAGGGCACCGGAAATAGTTTTAGGTATTGGGTGGTCATTTCCATGCGATATGTGGTCAGTTGGATGTATTTTGGTTGAATTAATCATTGGGGAACCATTATTTAAAACCCATGATAATTTAGAGCATTTAGCAATGATTGAAAGATTTGTGGGATCAAAAATGGATAAACATTTAGTTAAGAAATCCAAAAAATTAGAGAATGAATGTGGTTTAAAGTATTTTACTGAAGAATACATGGAAATTGATCAAGATGATGGGGGATCAGATATTATTGTTAATGATGAGTTGACTAGAGATAACTCATTATCATTAATATTCCCTAGTAATTCTACACCAGCACAATTTGTCAATAATGTTAATCAATTATCAAGAATTGATTTATTTATATCATCAAGGATTGGGCTTAATATCAATTTTGACTATTCATTAAATTATAATTATAATTTGAATAAGCATTTGATTAATTTTGGTAATTTTACTTTCTGGTGGTTCTTTATTGATTTATTAAAGAACTTATTTATATTAGATCCTGCTAACAGATTTACTGCACAAGATGCTATGAATCATCCTTGGTTCAATTTAGGTATTGAAGATGAAGGTACAGTAGCTTAGGGTGCGACATTTTTGTTGATGCGGTATAGCAATGGTTACGTTGACCCAGGTATAATAGGAAAAGGGGGAAATTAAGAGATATGGATTATTAAAGCGGGAATTTTTTTTTTAAGGACATAAAGGAAATTTTATCAATAAATGGTAAAATAGGGTAGAGAGTATACTCACGAGTTATGATTACAATTAATGTAAAATAGGGTACTGGAAATAATTATAACAATTTAACTATATAAAGTAATTTTTTTATTTTATTTTATATATATATGAGAATAAGTATATAATGATTGTAAGTTACAATACTAATTTGTTCTTCGAAGGTTAAATATAACAACATGCAGGTATTTTCTTAACTGCATAATGACTTGAGAATCCTGCAACTAATTAATGCCTCTATTGGACTTTTGTGTAATTTCGACAAGAGGCGGGCCTAGACTTTTGCTCTACACGATATTTATTTTTATTTAAAATATAGCGGTTTATGGAAATATATTATGAACCACTGGGTCAACCAAGGTTTACATCTGTCTTAAACACAACACCATTTTTTGGTGGCTGTAATAGAATAAGTGATTCATTCCAAACTTCATCAAATGTAATTCTTCTTCCCTTGATACCTTAGACCCTTATGTAGGACACATATATATATGTATGTATAAACTCACGGCATTTCCTGCGTGTCTAGATTCGCACATCGATGGTCTCTACTAGGTTTTATCTCCGAACTGTGTTCAATACTATTTGCTATAATTTTTTTTTTACAACTGACTACCCATTTTCATTTTATCCCTCACAGCTTAACTTAACTTAAAACCTCTTTCGTGTACTCAGCCTGGTTAAGTAAGGTATTTTTGGTAAATAGCGTAGTTACCCAATTCCTCTTTTTCTACCCTTTGTGTGGGCGATGGAACAAACCGATTACCCGATTGGGAATTAACTTGTGCTCAGGGAATATAACCAGACTGTTTATTGACACATTTATCGCACTTTCCACCTGAAATCCTCAAGGAGCCAAAAAAAAAATTTTTTTCTTTTATAGATCTCTTTTTCTTAAGTGATATCCAGTCGTTCATTTTTCCTACTACAAGGTCACATTATACATTCCTTTACCTAACTTACAGTCATTCATTAAACTAATATGAAGTTAAGTAGTGTCTTGTTATTAAACTTACCTTTGATCTTGGCCGCTCCTTATGCCAAAGATCACCATCAACATCAACATCAACATTTAAACAAAAGAGATGTTGTCACCACTTTTGTTTATGTTGATATTGACGGTAACACAGTTGAAGCCCCAGCTACTGCTACCGAAGAAACCAGCAGTTCTACCTCATCTCCAACTACTTCCACTCAACCTGCTACCACTACTGAATCCAATGATGAATCTGATGATGAATCAACTTCTAGTACTCAATCATCCTCTGGTTCTAGTTCTACTGGCTCCAGTGATTCCGGATTAAGTGGTATTTTTGGTGATTTGAAAGCTTTCGTTGACCCATCTTCTACTTTCGAAGATGGTACCGTCAAATGTTCTGATTTCCCTAAGGGTAATGGTGTTATTGCTCTTGACTGGGTTTCAGGTATTGATGGTGGTTGGTCATCCATTATGGACATGGATGGTCAAACTTCTTCTGAATGTAAAGATGGTTTCTACTGTTCTTATGCTTGTCAAGCTGGTATGTCTAAAACCCAATGGCCATCCAAACAACCTTCCAACGGTATTTCTGTTGGTGGTTTACTCTGTAAAGATGGTTACTTATACAAATCCAACAAGGATAAGGATCACTTGTGTGAATGGGGTTCTCCAAATGTGAATTTCGTATCTAACATTGATAAAGAAATTTCTATCTGTAGAACTGATTACCCTGGTTCTGAAAGTATGGTTGTTCCAACCGTTTTATCTTCCAACTCCAAGGCTCCTGTTTCTGTTGTTAACTCTGATTCTTACTACACTTGGAAAGGGGGTAAAACCTCAACTCAGTATTATGTTAATGATGCTGGTGTTTCTGTTGAAGATGGTTGTATCTGGGGTACTGAAGGTTCTGGTGTTGGTAACTGGGCTCCAGTTGTTTTAGGTGCCGGTACTACTAATGGTAAGACTTACTTATCATTAATTCCAAACCCAAACAACAAAAAACAACCAAACTACAATATTAAGATTGAAGGGGATGATGGTGCTTCTGTTAACGGTGACTGTAAGTATGAAGATGGTAAATACAATGGTCATGGTTCTGATGGTTGTACTGTCACCTTAAGCTCAGGTAATGCTAAATTTGTTTTCTATTAGATTTTACCTCCAGTTCCTTTTTATATCCTTTCTTTTTTTGTAATTATACCTTTGTTTTCTGATACCTTTTTAAATATTTTCTTTACCAGGTCGGTTGAATATATATATGTTTTTTAAACTTATCGAAACTATAGACAATTCTCTATACTATCCAAATGCTATTTTATTGCAATAATTTACTATAAGTTCATTGTTGGTCTTGAATAAATTAAATAAGTTCCCTAAGTTATCATCAGGAGTGGGTTGAAATGAATTTTGAATGTACAAATAAACAGTCTTCACTCGTAGTTTTTTGCATAAATATCTGATTACCATGGATACATTTTGTTTGGAAGAAACTTTTACAACTGTTGGTGTTATTGCCTCAATTGAGCCAATTGGCTTAAACCGAACCATTATCTTTTCTTCCTTTTGTGATGTGTTTATCTTATCAATGGCAGAGGATCTTTCCAGCACGATTGAAGCCGACAACGGAATCTTCTCCATTACTTTATCATCAAGCATCTTCTCATTACAATCATTATTACCATTACTATTATTATTATCGTTACCATTGTCATTGTCATTATCATTATCATCATCATCACCACCACCACCACTACTGCTAGTACTACTGCTAGTACTACTGCTACTATTAGCTATACCACCACCACCTCTTCTACTACTACTACTCTCTAAAACTGAATGTTCTTTTTGATAAGTGTCCCCAAGAACACCTTGTGACTCATCACTTTCACTTGGTGTCAAACCTAATGTCATTAAGTAGAAACTATAAAAGTCATGAACACTGCGCACTACTCAATATTCTATATTGGAGATATTTCATTCTAAAATATTTAGGGAGCCTCTTTGCTTGCTTTACTTGGTTATTTATCTCCATTCTCTATAGCTTTTAAAAGATGTCGGAATCAGAACATAACTTGTCGGACTCTAGTGAATCAACTATTGAAAACATGCCATTTAGTTCAATAATTCAAATATTGAAGTCAGCGGCAAAAGATACCATTGAGTCAAAGGATTATTTGAGTTATAGTACTATAATTGATGTTTATATGGGAGAACCAGAGAAATATAATAGTTTTGAAAGAGATGAATTCCTTAAAACATTATTGCATACATTGCAAGAAAATAAGGAATTAACTTATGAAATTGGTTGGGACTTACCTAGTGTTTTACTTAATTATGTTTCTCTGGACTTAGATTATTCATTACCTTTAAAGAATATTCCAAATGTTTATAATGTAATGAAAATCTTTGAGTGTTTGGCACTAAATGGTAATCATAAGGAATTGATCCTTAAAGCTTGTGAATTGTTAAGTGCTCTTAAATTTGATGCTTCTAAACCAAGGATTGAAATGGTCGCTAATGAGAAAGCTTTTGATATTAAAATCCACTTATTACTTGAATTGATCCAAAATAATTTGAAAAACATTAAGACTTTGTACCCTTCAAGATTTTTATCAATGTGCATTACATCTTATATTAATATGATATATATTAATTTTGTTCGAAATTCCAATTTTACTGATGGTATGTTTATTATGAGAAGGATATATATGTTCAGCAGAACCTATACTGCATCACATCCTTTATTGCCTGATGATGTTGACAAGGAGGATGAGTCAATCAAACAAATTATTGCAGATGAGGAGCACTTACAACGGAAATTATTGACAGCATTTTTAACCAATGCTAGTGATTTGATGTGTAGAAATGTGTCACTTGCCCTTTCATTACATCTTTTTTCATCGTTTTCCAATAAACCTATTGATTTCGATGATGGATATGCGTTAACCGTGTATGATAAGTTAGTGGAATTAACTTTGTCTTTTGATATAAACTTAACTAAAGGATTTCAGGATATGGTGACTGCGAGTCATATACTTTTCCATAAATTTGATTATGCTAATGGTCAAGAGGATAATTTAATAGGAGATATTTTTGAAAGTGTTATAATAGACTATCAACAGAATATATTTACTTCACTTGTTAGCTCAGAAGGGGAAATCGCTGATTCCAAATTGGGATATTTGGCTTTCCACTGCTATTACACTTTTAAAAATGGCAATGATTTGAGCAAAATCAGAATTACATTCAATGATGCCTTGGTATTGACTCTTCGGTTATTAATTCCAGGAATGGTTCAAAAATCTTTTTTCCATAAATCATGTCAAGATATTGCCATATACTGGTCTTGGTTTGCAATCCAAAAATCCTTATCAGAAGGCAAGAAATTGGAGTTGGAATTAAGTACTATTCCAAAAGTACTCTTGACAATTTATTTTCAAATCTTGTTATTTATCTGCACTTCGAATCCTGATCCTATATACAAAGATTTTAGGTTTTGCACCTTAACCTTGTTAACTAGAGTTTTAACCTTGTCACCTGAGCAAATTTCTTACGACTTCATCAAAGATTGCTTATATAACTGTCCTCTTATAAATGTGAAGGCAGCTTTAATTGGAGTTTTTAAGGAATTGTTAACAAAAGATAAAGTAAATGAAGATGAAATTTCTGATCAATTGAATTCAGTCAATATTTCTTCTGAAGATAGTGGTAAGCCTGAATTACCTAAACGTGATACGAGAAAGTCACTAAAGTTTTTAACTTTAACCAATTCAAGATTTGATGAAATCATTGATTTAATTGGTAAGTCCCTTGATGATTGTTTCGTAAAAGTTGACCCTCTTGAAAACTCAGAAACAGAAACAGAAACAGAAAGCGATGTTCAATTTAGAATTAACACAAATCAAGTATCGACTTTGTCAGCTTATTTGAACTTATTAGTCGTGATTAAAAAGAATGATGTTGTTATTTCAAATAAAGACAAATTAGATGAAATCGTATCTAAAGCGGAGGTAGTATTTTCAAAATGTAAAAAGCAATTCAATAAGTCTAAATCCATGGAGTCTAACATCTTAGAGATGTTATTTTTAACTGTGGATAGGATAAAATCATGAGACAAGAAGTATACGATTCACTCTAATGATTTCTTATAAATATATATATATATATTGATCTGTTCAAAATAAAAAAAAAATAAAAATAAAAAAATAAAAATAAAAAAATAAAAATAAAAAAAAAAAAAAATCTAATTCTTTTAATAAATTAATCACTTAATTATATATAGTTCATTTCTTTGGTTTTATTGACTTCTTGTTATTGTTGCTTTGTCTTTCGTCGATTAAAGGACCCCAGTAAACAAAAAAGCCTTCTTTTGTTGAACTTATACCTTCTTCCCATTGTAATTCATCGTCATCTATAAATGGATCTTCATAATCATACTTACCGACTTTTCTATTCATTCTAGCCTCATGTCTTCGAACCAATTGTTCTTCTGACAAATGATCTTCTTTCTTTTTCTTGGTTTCATCTTCCTCAATAACAACCTCTTCTTCTTCCATGTTATCATTATCATCATCATCTTCAATCATTTCATCCATGACATCAATGGCCGATTTAGCATCGGGATGTAAAGCATCCCAGCCATATTTATCCTCTGCCAATTTCATTACATTGACTACAACTTCTGATTGACCCAGTTTAGGATTTTTAGGATCTATTAATGGTACATTCAATGCCAATATTGGTAATTCTTTCTTTTCTTTTTTCTCTGGTTCCTTCTGTTCTATTTCTTTATTCTCTTTTTGATGATCCCTTTTTTCACTTTCTTGTTTGTGATTATTAGTTTTTTTATCTCTATCCTTTTCAGCTTTATTCACTACAATCTCTTTATTTCCCGGTTTCACATCTAACATTACAGGTGGAGCAAGTTCGATTTTATTTTCTTCTTTTGTCGATTTGGGAGGTTCTGGAGTCTTCTTGGACTTTTTATTATCTGGTTTTCCTTTTTTACTACCATTATCAGGATTTTTCCTCTTATTATCAGAAGATTTCGGTATTGATTTTTTTGGAGAATCATTAAGCGCTTTGGAAGTTGGTGAATTAAAGTTTAAATTAAATGACGTCTGAAAATCATGCAATTTATTACCTATCAACTCAGGATTATGTTTTAGTCCTACTGATGGCCTTGGCGATAGTCCAGCAGTCTTTTGAACACCAGAATGATTTTTGGTTCCTGGTGTTGATGCAAATGGAGATCTTATTTGTGGTGATAAAGATCTAACAACATGTTTAGGGACATCTTGAAGAATAGTTGAATCTTGATCATTTCCCGATCTAGGATTATCTTCGATCACAATAGGATTGTTGGGCCCACCATCAACCATTACCGGTTGGTATTGGGATATAAGTTTTCTTAATCCATTATCAGAGGGAGATGGTGTCGAATACTCTGGTCTATTACCGGCAACAGCCGCAAGGGCTGCCGTCGCAACTGGATGATTGGTATGAGGAGGTTGGGGTTGGGGTTGGGGTTGGGGTTGCTGAGATCCAAAGGGTCCGTATAAGTTGGGGAATCGGTTAGGATTCTCACCATCACCTGAGCTCAATAAAGATGATATCGATACGTTCCTATTCATCAAAACGTCGATGGATGTTTATATGCTAATAAGAATAATTCGCACTTAATCCAATGGGTTCAACCCACTTCAAATGACGAGAGAAATTCCATCACAGTAAAAAAGACAAATGTAAGGCGAGCATTCTACCACGATTAAGAACAAACCTTTGTGCCTGAGCAGCTATTAGTCGCAGTTCGCAGTTTCAGCTAAACGGATGGTGGTAGTGGCCCAACCACTACACTAGGAGGAGGTTTATAGATATATGCAGTCATGATGCAAAGAAAAAAAAAGGCTGGAAGTGTGAGGTCAATGCCAATGTTTAACAATTTTGTTTCAGTAGGATTATAACTGGTACAGATATGTTGAAACAAATAATTAGTTTGATTGTTGGTGTTCTCATTTATCTCTACCATAATGATGGAGACATAGTTAGTAGTGAGACACTGAAGTCAATTGAAAAGGTGACCTTGGAAGAGCAACAAGTTAATGAGTTGCAAGCATTAAACTTGACTACTCAAAGTCCAATTAAGTTCAACAACCGAATTATCCATGGAAGGTTCCTTCATATTACAGACATACATCCGGATCCTTATTATAAAGTTAATTCGTCTCAAGGTGAAGCTTGTCATGCTGGAGATGGAAATAGTGGGGAATATGGGGATGCTGTTTTAGGTTGCGATTCCCCGGTTGCCTTAATGGAAGGTACCCTTCGATGGATTAATGACAATTTAAAGGATAAAATTGATTTTATTATTTGGACTGGTGATAATATCAGACATGATAATGATAGAAGATATCCAAGAACTGAAATGCATATCTTTGATATGAATCAACATGTGAGTGATTTGTTTTATGATATTGTTAAGAATCCTGACACCAAGAATCCAAGAAACCTATTGGTTGACATAATACCATCATTAGGAAATAATGATGTTTATCCTCATAATTTATTCTCTCCTGGACCAACTTTACAAACCAGAGAAATGTTTAAAATTTGGTCGAATTTTGTTCCTCAAAATCAGTTTCATATTTTCAATAGAGGTGCCTATTTTTTCAAAGAAGTGATTCCTGATCAATTAGCTGTGTTATCTATTAATACATTGTACTTGTATCAATCAAATCCTTTGGTTGATAATTGTGATAAGAAAAAACAACCAGGATATAAACTATTCCAATGGCTAGGAGTAGTGTTAAAAGAGATGAGACAAAGAAATATGAAAGTTTGGCTTTCTGGTCATGTTCCTCCTAATGAAAAGAATTATGATATTTCGTGCTTAAGAAAATATATCATTTGGTCCTATGAGTATAGAGATGTAATTATTGGTGGTTTATATGGACATATGAATATTGATCATTTCATCCCATTGGATGCTAAAAAAGCCTATAAATCCTTAAAAGAACTGGAAAAGAAAAAACAAAAGAAAAAGAAGGGTAAAAAGAAGGGTGAAAATATTGAAATCCCTGATTTTGATTTACCTCCGGAAATTGAAGAATACTATCAATCTCTCATCATTGAGGATGATGATATATATGAACAAGATACACCTATGAAGATCACTGGTGGTATTCCTAACAAGAAGGTCCGTTATATGGAAGGATTGAGAGATGATTTGTATTCTGATGTCAAACCGGTTGAAAAATCTGGTATTGATGGTGAACGTTATTCAATTGCTCATGTTTCAGCATCTATTGTCCCTACATTTAATCCAGGATTAAGAGTTTGGGAATATAATATTTCTGACTTGGATACAAAGTTGGCTAATTCACCAAGATATGCCTCTTGGGATGACTTTTTCCAAGGAGTAGACGAGTTTATGATGTATTTGGATCAATTCGATGATGTTGAAGAAGATGACACATATGGATCTTTTGATTACTTCACCTTTAAAAAGGATAAATCCCTTCCACCAAAGAAGCCCGCTGATATCCCATTGGGTCCTGCTTATACTCCTCAAACTTTTTCTCCTATAAGATATACTCAATACTATGCCGATTTAGCGGCAATTAATAAGGGCGAGAAACCTTTCAATTTTGAATATGAATATAGTACTGACGATTCGATTTACGCTATGAATAGTTTGTTGGTTTCTGACTGGTTATCATTTAGTAGAGTTTTAGGTGATTCTAAAAAGCAAGAAAAAAGTAGTAAGGAAGGAAAAACATGGCTGGAATTTTTAAGTCACTGCTTTGTCGATTCCAATTATGAGAACATGGGTTATGGTTGATTACGTAGACTTTTTTATGTAAAAATAGAAGAAACTTTGATATTACAAAGACGCGATTACGATTCTACGCATTGAACTTATTATGGATCTGCCGATTGAAGAACCAGAAGTATTCGAAACATCGGATATAGATAGTGACATTGAAGAGACAAGGCCACTGGCGGCAAATCCGGATATTGATGAAAGTACATTTGATATAACAAAGTCTGTTAACAAGTTCAACAATCAATTTGTAAACGGGAAAATAAACTTTGACTATGTTTCAGATTTGGATTTGACCAACAGTGGATACAAAGTGTATAAGGAAGAAGATCACAAACAAAAACTAAATCGAATAACAAGAGAATTGGAAGAACTTGAGGTTAATGAAAGAAACGAGGATTATCATAAAATAAGACATTTGGTAGATATCAAAGATAAAGATTTGGATAATATCAATGAATATAAAATACGAATTAATAAATTATTCGACAATTTAGACATGACAGCATCACATTCTGAATCTTCTACGTCTGTGTCCAAGGATGTTACTAATGAAAGTGAAATTATACGATTGGATAAAAAATTAAGTCAGATAGAATCACAATTAGGTGAGAACTTACTTAACTCCACCAACTCAATAGATAATATGTTAAATGATTTAACCAAAAAGGTGGCAATAATAAATAATCCCGACTACAAAATTAATGACATTAATAGATCAATTGAAAGTCTTGTCGACAAACTGGAGACTATCAAACGACAAAATCCCAATTTAAGTCAGCTCAAATATGATAAACTTGATGACTTAGTTAACATGTTACCCCAATTGCATAATTTCAAGAGATTATCTCCTTTATTACTAAAAAGATTAAAGATATTAAAAGATATTCATACTAATACCGGTAGTGCTATTAGTTTTGCTGATAACCTTGATAAAATCATTAATGAACTCTATCAGGACTTACGACAATGGGACAACACCTTACAAATCATTGATGGAAAATTGGATAAAAATATGGAATCTTTTAACAACAGCAAAACTGAAATTAGTTCTTGGGTTGATAATTTGTCTAATAAACTTGATATTATAACATCAAAGACTGGTCAATAGTATGGTTTAGCTTTTAGCTGTTACTCAACTCGCTTAAATTTTCATTTTGTCTTCCTCGCTTAAATTTTCCCAATAGGTAATCGGTATTGGTAGCCATTCGTGGAGATAGTAAATTATATAAACTGATGAGATCTCCTTTAATAAAGGATTACCAAAAAAAAAAAACACTTAAATAGAATCTATTGAATTTTTTTTTTATAATCATTTCTTTTTATTCTTTTAAGGATGATTCATAACAAATTTTTAAAGCCTTTAACTTCTATAAGATGGGCATCGCAATTATCATTCAATAAAATTCCAAAGACTGTCACTAATGAACCAGTAAAGGAATTTTCAAATCAAAAGGATTGGGATTTGCTAAGAGCTTCAATCACCAAATTTACTGATAATGGACCATTAGCTATTCCATTGGTTATTAATGGTGAGAAGATTTATAATGATAACACCTTATCTCAAGTGAATCCTGCTAATCATAAGCAAGTATTGGCTAATGTTTCCCAAGCTTCAGCTTCAGATGTTGCTAAAGCTATAGAACTGAGTAAGAATGCCAAATTAAAATGGCAAGAAATGACTTGGTCTGATAGATCATCCATTTTCTTGAAAGCAGCTGATTTGATTTCCACTAAATATAGATATGATATGTTGGCTGCAACTATGTTGGGTCAAGGTAAAAATGTTTTCCAAGCTGAAATTGACTGTGTTGCTGAATTAATTGATTTCTTTAGATTTAATGTTAAATACTCTGAAGATTTATATCATCAACAACCACTTGAATCATCTCCAGGTGTTTGGAATCGGGCTGAATATAGACCTTTAGAAGGATTCGTTTATGCTATTACTCCATTTAACTTTACCGCTATTGCTGGTAACTTAGTTGCAGCACCTGCTTTAATGGGTAATGTCGTTGTCTGGAAACCTTCAGCTACAGCTGTATTATCGAATTATTTATTATTGAATATTTTAGAAGAGGCTGGATTACCTAAAGGAGTTATCAATTTCATCCCTGGTGAACCTAATGAAGTTACTGATACCATTATTAATGATGAAGAATTTTCTGCCTTACATTTCACTGGTTCCACTAATGTTTTTAAATCATTATATGGTAAAATTTCTGCTAATGTTGCTAATGATAAATACCGGGAATTCCCAAGAATAGTTGGTGAAACTGGTGGTAAAAACTTCCATGTGATCCACCCTTCTGCAGCTGTTGATCATGCTGCTTTATCATCATTAAGAGGTGCTTTCGAATTTCAAGGTCAAAAATGTTCTGCATTATCTAGATTATATGTTGCCGAATCGGTTTGGCCTCAATTTAAAGAAACTTTAGTGGAAGCCATGAAAACTGTATCTATTGGTAATTGTACTGATCCTGCTACTTTGAACGCTTTTATGGGACCAGTTATCCATGAACAATCTTTTGATAAATTGGCTAGTGCTATTGAACAAGCTAAAACTGATCCCGAATTGGAAATTATTAGTGGAGGTGAATATGATAAATCCAGTGGATTTTTCGTTCAACCAACTTTAATCACAACTACTAATCCAAATCATGAATTTTTGAAACAAGAATTTTTCGGTCCAATTTTGACTGCTCACGTTTTCCCTGATCAACAATATGAAAGTATATTAACCAGCATTGACACTGTGACTAAATATGGGTTAACCGGTGCTGTTTTCGCCAGAGATCGTGAAGCTGTTAGATTGACCGAAGAAAAATTAAGATATTCTGCTGGTAACTTCTACATCAATGATAAATGTACTGGAGCTGTTGTAGCTCAACAATGGTTTGGTGGTGCCAGAATGTCGGGAACTAATGACAAATCTGGTAGTGGAAATATCTTGTCCAGATTTGTTTCCATTAGAAATATAAAAGAGAACTTTTATGAATTAACTGACTACAAATACCCATCAAACTATAATTGATTTATATATCAAGTATAACCTAAAATAAAATAAAACTATCGCATATATTCATTATATTTCTAGTATGGTCTTGGTCCTGGAGATGGGCCTCCTTGTAGTATTCTACCAACTCCACCACAAACTCTACATAATTCTTCATCAAGGAAGAAATGAGTCACACCACTACCTCTACACCTACCACATAGCTGTCCTCCAATACGAGGATCACCAGGATACACTCGTAAAGGTGGCCCTGGAGGAGGTCCTGGAGGACCCCCAGGTCCAGGTCCTGACGGCCCATTAGGGTAATACATTGTAGTAGTGGTAGTAGAAGACGATCCAAAAATATCAAAAGGATCATAGCTTGAGTAATTACTTATAGTAGGAACAGCATTTCTTGGAGCAAACCTATCGTAACAATCTTTACATGTCTTGCCATTTTTTTGCTTGATCCCAGTATTATTACATTTTTCACAGAAGTATCTCGTGGGGTATCTGAAATTTAAATTGGGATTAGGATTATATGCATGTTTGTTTAGGTAAAACTTGGACCAACATGTTAAACAAACTTTGTTTGTCTTCTTGAAGCCATGATTCTTGCATTTTTGACAGAAATAACCTTTTGGGTATCGGAATGGAAGATTAGGATTCGCTGTGTATAAATCATCATTTGATGGAGACGAGGGACCAGGGCGACTAGGCGGTGGTCTATTATTATTATTTGAATGCTGCGGTATTGACTGAGTAGGATATGGCCTTGAATAGGACGAAGATGACGTCCTAGAATGCTGAGTAGATGCTGGCCTTTGGGGAAGAGCCGGAGGGGTTGAATCATGTACCGAAGACCCTGTTGGTCTATCCGGCATAGCTGGTGGATCATTCATCGCATCTTCGTAACTTGGTGGTGGTGGCTCCAGGAGCTCTGAATCATTGTAATGTGAAGCCATAATACAATGTCAAGGATCAATTGAAGCGATCAAAAGTTATCAAATGACCAATGTGATCATAAAACTGTGATTTCGCACCTGTTTTATACCTCGCGACAGAGGAGGAAGAAAAAACAAATATATACAATAACTGATCAAAAACGGCTACAATTATGATTTGGCTATCAGAAAGACAGAGTAAGTCGACTATTAGAAAGAAGGGAAACCTAAATTAAAGAAGGTGCGTCTTGGTAATGAACCAACTATGTCACGTTCTTTTTTTTTTTTATTTTTATCTTATTCTTCACTTCCTTTTCTTGTCTGAGTTTAACTAACGTTTTAGAATTTGGGGTTGGTTTTACAACATTTGGTGTGTTATTTTTCATTCTAGGCATAATGACGTTTTTTGATTCGGGGTTTTTGGCATTAGGTAATATATTATTTGTAACTGGAATAATATTGATTATTGGACCTCAAAGAACTGTTGCATTTTTTACAAGACCTACGAAGATGAGAGGAACGTTATGCTTTTGTTTTGGAATTTTAATGATTTTAATGAAAAGATCATTTATCGGATTTATCATTGAAAGTTTTGGTATTTTAGGACTCTTTGGGGACTTTTTTGGTACCATTGTTCAATTTTTGAGATCAATTCCTTATATTGGTGATTTGTTAAGTCATCCTTTAGTGGCCCCTACAATTGATAGATTAGCTGGTATTAATACTTTACCAGTATAATCATACTGCACCAAAGTTTCATAGTTTTATTGTTTTATATGTATACTAGTGCCCAATATTGGTTTCACACCCATATAGATTTAAATACATATTTATATACTCAATCCCAATTAAAGTTTTGATGTCATTATTGTGGTATTTAATAAGTTTATAGTATACTCACATAACCTCAATCCGTCAATGATATCATTATCAGCCAAATTAGTGTTATCGAAACCAAAATATTCCACAGAATGATTTCGTCTATGACTAGGCTTTTTAATAATTGAAAGATTATTCTTAACCAATGGAACCCATATCATTGATCTTGGCATTGGGAGATTTAACTGTTTTATCCATTTTATATGAACCACGTTAAATGGTCGAATTTGTACCATGGCTGAATAGTCTAAAACAATTGGGCGAAAAGTTGGGCTCCCCAATTCTTGAAGTAATCTATCCATATTATCGGTGTATACTGGGATAACATTACCTGATTTTATTAGAATGGTTTGAAGCTTGTCTGATAGTACCTTTGGATTATAGAGAATGGAATTACCATACATCCCAACAGATAATTCTGCAATATGATTCACTAATCGGACTTTATTTAGAAGGTAACTATCCCCCAATTGTAAAAGTTGATGAAGCCATTTATCAATTAAAGGTGTAGTTGCTAAAAGGTTATTACCAAACCAAAACGGTACACTATCACCTGATTCAAGAATGTATATCTTATTAAAATTTCCGATAGTATTGATGATAGTATATGCAAGTAAATTAGAAACAAATTTGGACGGAATATTAATTATGATTATCATTTGTTTCGAAATCCTTTTGATGTCTACTGAGTTGAGGTATGTATGCCATGAAATTAGTCCTGTGGTAATATATGATAAAATTTCTGAAAATTTCTGAAAATCTTTGAAAATCTCTTGAAAATTAACCTACTTGTATGCTTTAAAAAGATCTATGATCTCTAGTCTGTAACTTTTGCAGAAGTACTAATAAAAAGCAATTACAAAATGATGATTATAAATTCTTTATTCTCATACAAATTCTAGAAAATTGAAATAGCTACAGTAACCCTTCATCAGTTACACCTCATATATAAATAAAGGGAAGATAAGTTATAATATATTTTACTCAAGAACAGATGAATTGTTGTCTCTTATATTCAAGATTTAGAGGAAGTTGCATCAAGAGTTGGCTCCACTAGCTCAGTAGGCAGAGCGTCAGTCTCATAATCAGTGATTGTGTTATCTGAAGGTCGACAGTTCGAACCTGCCGTGGAGCAATTCTTTTTTTTTTAATTCTCAGTATCTAAGACTTCTAAAATTTCTAACACTAACAACGTAAATGCCTGAAGTAGCTGAAGTAGCACATGTATGTGCTCAATTAAGAAGAAATATACTAGGGTTTAATATTACAAAAGCTGTTATTCCTAATGATCCGCTTTTATTTCCAATCTTGAAAAAAACTAGCTCACCTGAAACTGAAGCTAAGAATATATCAAACAGCCTTGAAGGGTCTACAATTGAAAAAATAGGAAGACATGGAAAGTATTTTTGGATAAGATTCCAGGACAAAAAAGTGCTATTGATGCATTTTGGTATGACAGGAATGATAAAAATGAAAGGCATAGATTCACATTTAGTATTTATGGAAAATGGTGGAGACAAAAAAGTTTTAAATGAACTTAAAGAACAAGAAGTAAAATCGAAGTATTTTAAACAAGAAAAAAAATTGATCAAGGATGAATCTGAAGGTGTTGAAGATATAAAAGAAGATAATGACAAAAGCTTTATAGAATGGCCTCCACGATTCTGTAAGATGGAATTGTCATTATCTAAGGGGAAAGACAGCATAGAATTAGCATTTGTAGATGCAAGAAGATTAGGTAGAGTAATTTTATTTGAAAATATTGATAAAGATGAAGATCTATTCAACTTAGAGCCATTAACTAGACAAGGACCTGATTACTCGAAATTGAATATTTCCGAGAAGTCTTTTATTGCCGGAGATCCTGATTCCTATGATTATGGCATAGTAAAACCCAGTTTACCAGAGTTTAATCAAATGCTATTAAAAAAGAAAAAACCCATAAAAGCTTTTTTATTAGATCAACAATTTTTTGCTGGAGTAGGTAATTGGGTGAGTGACGAGATTTTATATCATGCTAAAATACATCCATCTGAAGTATTATCACAAAAACTACTGAGTGATGATGATAAAATCACACCCATCATTGAAAATCTATATAATGCTATCATAGATATTTGTGTCAAGTCAGTAGAGGTAGAAGGTAACGTTAAACAGTTCCCAGAAGATTGGTTGATGATGTATAGATGGGGCAAGGGTAGAAAGAAACAAGAAAAAGCAAAAGTCAATGGTCACCCTGTAGATTTTGTAACTGTTGGAGGTAGAACTAGTTGTTTTGTTCCCAAGGTTCAAAAGAAATTAAAGTAGGATCATAATTTTTTAATATCTTCGTCACTACAATCCAACACAAGCATATGACCCGGATAATGAGATAGAACTTTACCAGGGATATTGGCTCCTATCCTTTCAACAGCTGCTTGTGGTGTAACCCCACAACCCCAAAACATTGGTATTTCATCATCTTCAATGGGGATAGCGTCACCAAAGTCTGGTTTTGTTATATCTTTAATCCCTAATCTGTCAATAGCATCCATACCCCAATCAATCGGTTCACCATGGGTTTTCCTAAAGGCTCTACTAATGTCTCTGACTTTTTCTACTTCAGATGTTTTATAAGGTCTCATACTGACAACATAGGGGCAACCAGTAAAGATACCACTTGTATCTAACTGTTTAGTGGAATAATACATAGAAACGTTTCTTCCCAATAGTCGATGTTTAGGAGTTAAATTACTTTTGCATAATTCATTTTCAAAGGAAAAAGAGCATCCAATAATAAATCCCACATGGTTTTTGGTCCAATATTCACTAACATTATCAGGAGAAGCTATAAGTTTTCCCTTTTCATATACATTATACTTAGCTAAATCTTTAGCCAAATCGAAATCTGAACATTCAATAATATTTTCATCTTCCACTTTCAGAGAATCTCCCAATGGAGTTTTAGTTAATAAAGGACATGGGACTGGATTTCTAAAGCAAAGTGTTTCAAAGTCTCTTGCGACTTCCTGCGGGAGAACTATTAGATTTCCCTGAGCAAACCCAGGACAACAACCAGCAGTATTTGTGGAGTGAATATTCGATCTACATTTAATTCTGAATTCCTGTGTTATAGTGTTTGTCATATTTGGTTGGTATATAAGTAAACAAAAATCAAGAAGAAGAAAAAAAAACAAACAAAAAAAAAAGGATCTGTTTATCGTTCTTATCTATAAGGTGATCGGTAATTCTCACCTCAATTGCCGACTGATAATTGATAAGTTTTTCAAAATGAGAACATTATCCAAAACCATTGTTAGCGATCATTATGGTATATGAAGAGTAAAAAAAAAAAAGGACAGGTCAATAAATATCTGCGATGAAACTTTACACTAAAGATGCAATTATAAATATCGATATTAGTTAGATTCAGTACTGCATGGCTAATCTGTGATGCGTGTTGGAAATCTAATCAAGTTTAAGTTTAGGTCATAAAAGTAAATTCCTGATTTACAGCAATAAGTTTATATCTAGAAATATAGGAGAATGGTTCCTATATAAAGAGAATTGAATAAACTTTGTAGATAAACAGTTTACAAAATATTTGTAAAAGTACAAATTAGTTGTACAGGAAAGCCATGTAAAATAAACATGGTTTAATTACATTGACACTAAGCATAACGCCTTAATATAAAGATTCCCATTATCTAATTACCATCATTTCAATTATATCCAATTAACGCAGAGAGGGTAGTATTCCTTGACCGCAGTTTATTAGTATAGGCTGCAATGTAATAATCCGGGCTCGGAGTGAATTTCGAACCTCCGGAATATCTTGTTCCTATTTTTCCCGATCAAAAAAGTCCGAGATGAGAAGAATCAAAAGAATGAAAACGTCTAATGTCAACCTGTGCCACCATATAGCAAAGGATTGTCTGTGGGGATTGTCTGTCGATTATTGTACGTGGCCATAACAACTACCCATTAGGATAATAAACCACATTAAATATGGACCTTTGGATCGACTTGGTTGTTATCTCAAAATTTAATGGAAAAACTCGGAATCAACTCAATGAGGAGAAGTCCAAGTTGGTGAAGTTATAAGCGAAAACAATTGTTGTGTTCTTACTCTAATCGGATTGTAGTTGTAATACACGGCGACTTATGCATAGATTTATATATGTTATATTTTAATAATTTCTTATTTTGTCCCTGTGACTAATTTTGGATCAACCTTCCCGCTTGTCCGTTGTAAGACTGTGAAAATCAAAATATAATCGTTCTAAATTACGAAGACAAACTATAATCCATGATTCACTAATGGATTCAAATTGATTCAAATGAAAACTACAGGAAATTTTATTTAAGCTATAGTTTTGTTGGTATTCACGATTGTTGAAGCTCTCATTGATACTCTCTTCCCCCTCTTCTGTATATGGCCAAACTCGGAACAACAGCCTTGCCTTGAACAATTTCGAGGGTCGCTAACCTAACATTCGAGACAGGCTTTTACCCTCGGAATTGGCTTATATAAAAGCATAAGTAATTTCCCTATTTTATTGCTATATTACAAAAAAAAAAAACTTAAATTAAAATCCCTTGATCTGATAGTGCTTACTATAAACTATTGTTAAACAAAGACCTCAAAAATTATGATTTCAGTTTGTAGGTCATATGCCACTAAGTCGGCTCATACACATACCATTAAAACTCCGGTTGATATAAAGGCAGCTATTGCTTCATTAAAACCGAAATATACTCGGTTATCAAATGATGGCCCCGTTGAATGTGATTTAACAGGCTTCCAATTGTTAAATTCGCCTATCTATAACAAAGGGTCAGCCTTTACATTAGCTGAAAGAAAAGCTTTTGGGCTACAAGGATTGTTACCATCTCAAGTAAATTCCTTAGATGAACAGGTTGAACGTGCTTATAGACAATTTAGTTATTTAAAAACCCCATTAGCTAAAAATGATTTTTGTACATCAATGAGAATTCAAAATAAGGTTTTATATTATGAATTGGTTAGAAGACATATTAGAGAAATGTTACCCATTATTTATACTCCTACTGAAGGGGATGCCATCGCATCTTATTCAAATAGATTTAGAAAACCTGAAGGATGTTTTCTTGATATTATGGACCCCGATTCTATTGATGAAAGACTTAGTTCATTTGGGGAAGATAAAGATATAGATTACATTGTTGTCAGTGATGGTGAAGGTATTTTAGGTATTGGTGATCAAGGTGTTGGTGGGGTAAGAATCGCTATAGCTAAATTAGGTTTAATGACATTATGTGGTGGTATTCATCCTGGTAGAGTTTTACCTGTGGTATTAGATGTAGGTACAAATAATGAAAAATTGATTGAAGATGATTTATATATGGGTAATAAGATTCCAAGGGTTAGAGGTGAACAATATTGGGATTTTGTTGATAAATTCATCAGTGCTGTCAAAAACAGATTTCCTAATGCAGTTTTGCATTATGAAGATTTTGGGGTAACCACCGGAAGAACGATGTTGCATAAATATAGACAAACTTTACCATCTTTTAATGACGATATCCAAGGAACGGGTGCAGTGGTGATGGCTTCAATGACAGCAGCTTTGAAATTCTCTAATAGAAATTTGGAAGATACTAGAGTTTTGATTTATGGAGCTGGATCTGCTGGTTTGGGAGTTGCAGACCAAATAGTAAATCACATGGTTAATATGGGCTCCACCAAAGAACAAGCATTAAGTAATATTCATTGCATGGACCGTAGAGGTTTGATTTTACAAAGTTATACAGATTCTTCTGAGGGTCAAGTAAAATATGCTGATCCTGACAGCGACTGGGAAAATATTGATACAGCAAACTTAGTTGAAGTCATTAAACATGTTAAACCTACAACTTTAATTGGTTGTTCTACACAAGCAGGAGCTTTCACGGAAGATGTCATTAGAGAAATGTATAAGTACAACAAACAGCCAATCGTTTTCCCATTATCAAATCCTACTAGATTGCATGAAGCTGTTCCTGCTGATATAATGAAATGGACTGATAATAATGCATTGATAGCAACAGGTTCACCATTTGCTCCAGTAGATGGTTATTATATTTCTGAAAACAATAATTGTTTTACCTTTCCTGGTATTGGATTAGGTGCTGTTTTATCTCGTTGTACTACTATTTCCGATAAAATGGTATCAGCGGCCGTTGATCAATTAGCTTCTTTATCGCCAAAAATTGAAAATCCAAAGAATGGTTTATTACCAAGATTAGAAGAAATCGATGAAGTAAGTGCTTCTGTGGCTACTGCTGTTATTTTGCAAAGTTTAAAAGAAGGAAGTGCCAGAGTAGAGTCCGAACTTAATCCTGAAGGACAATTTGTTGAAGTACCAAGAGATTTTAGGAAGTGTTTAAAATGGGTCCAATCACAAATGTGGAAACCAATTTACCGTCCATTAGTTAAGGTGGAACATGTACCTGAGATTCATACTTTCCAACATTGAGGAGAATGCATGATGTTGATACGAGATTGAAATGGAGATATAAATGGAGATAGAAATAGAGATAGAATTTTTTAACTAAACAACAAAAAAAGAACTTCACAAGAACCATATATTCAAATCATACTATAATTTTTTAATAATAACTTTAATAGACTTAATAGAAACAGCTAATATATTCATTATAAGTTTTCATTCAAATAATTGACAATTCTGGTGGTGTTGAAATACTTTTCTTTATCTAACTTGTCGGCAGTCACTCCCTTCTTAACTTGACTTAAAACATCATACTCAACGAAAAAGAAAGCATCATGAATACCCCAAGGCTCTATAAACCACTGAGTTTGACATTTATCCTTGTTATTTGTCAGCTTGGTTTCATTCAAAGGTGATAACTCATTGTTAGAATTACCAAATTTAACATCTGTTTTATCAATACCTAATGCTTCTTTTGACCATGAAATTATACAGTCTCTGAAGGATTCATCTTCTCCACATAATAATAAAACCTTACTTTTAGGATTAGAAAAGAAAGGATTTTTCTTCCAATCAGTTGTATAACCAATCCCCCAATGTAAATAAGGGTCTCTCTTAATTTCATCCATTTCATAAAAAGTATTAATCATATTAGGATATTTAAACAACGCCTTATTAATCATATCATACTTATGATTTTCAAAATAAGAAGTACCGGGAGCAAAATTCTTTTCAGTGGGCATCATATTTACCCAAGGACTCAACAAAAGTAATTGACTAGGTAAAGGATAACCAGGAGGTTTATTGTATCTGATATATTCAGTGTAAGTAATATCAAGATGACCACCTGCAGAATCTCCCATTAAAATAATATTACTATAGCCATCTTTGACCAATTGTGAATATACATTATCTAATTGATGAACTTGACGAGGTAATTTATGGTTAGGGGAAAGCAAATCATAATCTAGGAATAAAAATGATGTCTTATCAGCAATTTTTTTGTCTAACAATTTTATCATGGAAAACAATGAACTTAATTGTTCTATTTGTGTTTGTAAGAAATAACCTCCACCATGAGCATAAATGATCACTGGATTTGTCTTCTTTAGATCTTCTTCCTTTTTAATCCAGATCCCATCTTCGCCATAACGCTCTCCATAGTGGGGGAAATCTTTGATTATGTCAGAAGCTAGACGCTTCATAATCAGAAATAACTTGGAATTGCTTATGAGATCAAGATATTTGGCATCATCAGGTGATAAAGATAATGCAAACTTATAGATTGTCAATTTAACACATATATTTAACCGATTCTTAAACTTTCTATATTGAGTTACTCCAAGAAAGTATCTGATGATTGCAAGTATAATGTTAACTGGCAATAAAACGAAGCTGGCCAATCCTTGTAAAGATATCATTGTGGACTGTTTCGAGGAAAGGTTAGAAACAAAATAAAGAGAAGAAGAAGAAAAAAAAAAATTGTAAATAAAATAGAAATCCATATATCTACTCCACTTGTATTTGCTTGTGAAAATTGATATTGTCTATCATAGACAAAATAATAATTTTATCTTATTTTTTCATATAGTTTCCTGAGGCTAGTCAATTCAATTATCTAAAGAGTATGTGGATTTCATCCTTCACTAGTCATATATTAATCTACTGCTGTAAGGATTATAACCTCCTACCAGCACTATACTCAAAGGACTAGTAATGCTCATATTTCAGTGAGATCAAAGGTTACCTACTCTAATATATCAATGCTTCAGAGTGACAGAACACTACAAGCAAGTCTACAAAATATTTAACTTCTTTCTAGTAATCTTTCATTGTTATGTATTTTTTCTCTAACCTTATGTTCTGTCTTGATCTCTTCTTATTTCCCCTTTCATCTCATACTTTCTGGTCACAGCCAGTACACGCACACATATTTTCTGGTTTTTTTTTTTACTCTTTCTCCGGGGTCACTTCTGATTGGAAGAAATTCTCAACAAAAATTGAAAATTATTGATCTTTGATTTTAATCAACTAAACATACAAGCCATGTCTGTCGAAGAATTAAAGGAAACTGTTAACAAGTTACAAGATAGAGTTAACTTCTTGGAAAAGAAAGCAGGAATTGCATCAACCATTCCAGAATCTGTTAGAATGGTTTTAATTGGACCACCAGGTGCTGGTAAAGGAACTCAAGCACCAAATTTAAAAGAAAAGTTTTGTGCTTGTCACTTAGCCACTGGTGATATGTTAAGAGCTCAAGTCGCTGCTAAAACTGAATTAGGTGTCAAAGCCAAAGAAATTATGGATCAAGGTGCTTTAATTAGTGATGAAATCATGATTAACATGATTAAATCTGAGTTGGAAACTAACAAAGAATGTCAAAAAGGATTTATCTTGGATGGTTTCCCAAGAACCATTCCTCAAGCTGAAAAATTAGATGATATGTTGAAGACCAGAAAGACTCCTTTAGCTAATGCCATTGAATTAATGATCGATGATGAATTATTAGTAGCTAGAATTACTGGTAGATTAGTTCATCCAGCTAGTGGTAGATCATATCATAAACTCTTCAACCCACCAAAGAAAGAAATGATTGATGATGAAAGTGGTGAGCCATTGATTCAAAGATCTGATGACAATGAAGATGCTTTGAAGAAGAGATTAGTAACTTATCATAAACAAACCGAACCAATTGTCGATTACTATAAAAAATCAGGTATTTGGAGTGGTATTGATGCTTCCCAAAAACCAACTAACGTTTGGGATAATATCTTAAAATGTTTAGGACAAAAGTAAATTTAATTTATTAATATATTTTTTCTGTAAATATAGATATATACTGATTATACTATATCTTCTATCAACGTTTTTCTCTCTTTACCGACATGTTTAAATCATCCTGGGCATTTCTCTTTTTGGTTTCATTGAAACAAGTAGCATGAACAATTCTTCTACTACTTTGTGATTCTCCTGGTGGTATTATACAATTATACCAACACCATTCACCTAATTCATCATTAAAAGTTCCCTTTATTTGTTCACGACATATCAAACATTTATTGTTCATATTAGTTTCAGAAGATGGAATTACAACATATGGTATGTCTTCATTACTTGATACTTGTATATCAGCCACCTTTTCATGAGGTTTATCAACTTGAAATTCTAGTAAATCTTCATCTTTAAAGTTAACCCAATCAATATCATCAAGATACCAATTTCTTGATTGGACATTAGACCCTGAGCCTTTCAACTTTTTATTGATTCTGAAATGCCAGTCCAAATGTAATCTTTTTCTAGTAATACCAGTCTCATCGTTATTAAATCTTTTACCACAAATTGAACATTTTAATTCTTTAGAGTCATATAGTAATTTTTTACATTGTATTGAAATATTAGAAGAACTGATAAATGATTGTAGACTATCAGTCTTAAGTTTTAATTTATTCAATTCATTTAGCCTCAACTTTTCATATTCTGATCTTACAAGTTGATTACTTAATATTTGTTCTAATAAATTATTTGAAGGTTCAGAATCTAAATTCTTTGGGTAGTTTATTTCATAAATTCTTGGACCTTTTAACTCTTGTTCGAAATATAAAATACCAAAGTTTACCAACTGATCAAATAAATCATTAGCCTTGTTACTTTTCGGTAATCTAGGGATTTGAGGTAATGAATTAGGTAATGCAGGAGCTGGAGAAGGACTATTAGTGGATGAGTTAAGATTATTTAATTCTTGTTGTCTAATATTTTGTAATTGACTTTGGACAGCCCTAAGTTCATCTACTTTCATTTGCTGATTTTGTAATAAAATTTTTAATTGATTTAAAGCATTGAACCTATCTTTTAATTTTGTATCATGAGGATTGGAAGTAATTTTCCTTTGGAAAACAGGAAAAAGTTCATCAATATCTTTAATAAGAATCGAATTAGTTAGGCCATTACCATTATTAGAACCTCCGGCGCCTGCCTTATTCAAGAAATTTTGAATTTTATCCATCTCTTGTTTAGGAAATAATGGCAATCCTGTACCTTTAGTTTTAGTCAATTTCCATGTTTCGAATAAGTTTGTCATTTTCTGTCTGATTGGATCACTAACAAGTAAGAACACATGACTGAATAACTTGAATATTTCATCCCCAACTAATATATTATAAGGATTTCCGACATTTTTACATATAGAATCAAGTAAATACAAGGTGAACAACTTCTGCTCTGGCAAACATTTATAAATTCTGGTGATAATGACATTTAATATCCCGTCAGCATCATTCTTGTTTTCATTAGCTATAGTGGTTAATGTATCTATTATTGGTCGAGAATTAAATGTAAGTTCATTTAAACTTTGTCTGTAGTCTTCAACAATCTCTGACATGACGATTGAAAAGAAAACCAATTCTCAAAATTAATGTCATCAGTGCGATATATAGTGTGAGAGAAGGAAGCAAAGTGATAAAAGGTATGTCACATCTAGAGGTAGACAAATTAAAGAGATTTAAATAACCATGGGAAATGTATATTAATTTCATGCAAAAATTTGCTTTATTGCTACTTAGTTTTGATTTTGATTTTATAAATTTTGAAATTGTTCTGCAGTACTATAATACAATGATAATAAGAGGAGAATGGTATGAAAAGAAAGTACCACCCGAATTTATTATCCTTTAACAACTATAACCACCGAGTCACCCCTCAAAAACATCTTAGAAACAAATCTTTCTCTTTGGTTACTCTTGATAACTTCTCCTTTGTTATTTCTAACTGGTTCAGACCAAAGTTCCTTAACGTTCTCTAATATCAAATTACAATGTCTGTCAAAAGCTTTCAACTTGGCCACTAATTTATGATTGTTACGACATGATATAATAATGGGTGTACTGTTTAATACCGATTGTTGTAAAAGGGACATAGGACCATGGGCAAATTCAAACTCTTCAAGTTTTTGAATTTCGAGCTCCGTTAACTCAGAACGGGGACGATCTATTAAATCACTGAATATGTTAGTATTATTCATAATTTTATTCTTTTTTTTTAAAAAAAAAAAAAAAATTATTTTTATTTTCTATTTGTATTCTTTATACATACGCCATTGATGATGAGTGATACAACAGTAACTAAAGATAAATTTGTAGTCGCATTTGCTTATGTATTTCACTAAATATCGCGAAGATTATACAGATTATACTATTACCGGTATTTTCCTACAATAAAGTAACAGAAAAACAACAAAAAATTGAAGTCTAAATAATCTATTATACATGAATTAGTGATACAGGGTTTGATTCTATACAGACTTTTCGAATTGATTTAAAGGAGCTGCTAAATTACAGCCTCTCTTAATAATATTTTCAATTCTATCCTTTAAAACTCTTGAATTGCAATTAACAGATAAATTTTTATAGTCAATAGTAGCTTCATTTTTACCGAATCGAATTTCGGCCTTTTCGGTATTATGAGATGTCAATGCATTTCCAAATTGAGCTTTTAATAATGTAGATATACGGTAAATCCGCTCAGAGATATCAGTATTGGTATGAGCTGGTTTATCAAGACTTAAAGCTAATTCGTTTGGAGTTTTTACTTTGGTCCCATGATCATGATCATGATCGTGTTTTGAAGATGTCATCTTCACAGAAGCAGGAGATGAATCAATCGAAACCAAAATGGCCACTACACTGTCTGCTAATGAATCAGCCATTAAATTATCATTGATCCATTCAACTGTCACATTCATAGCACCAGAGCTTGTAGGATTTGTCTTTTCAACAATAATATTAATCATATCCATGATTAAACATTCCCACTCTTCGTCATCATCATTGATAATATTTATGTAACCGAACATTTGTTCTAGATGCCATTGCATTAATGAGATGTGAGCATTAATTACCAAATTCATTTTAGATTTGACAATGGAAGTTGATAATTGTGTGAACTCGTGTAAATCTTGTAATTGCAAGATATTTAAATCGAAATCCTTGGAAACCAAAACCCCTGATAAAAGTTGATCAATCTTAAATACATTCATTCCTTCGTTTTCCTTTTCAGTTTCTTCTACTTTACCATTTTCGTCTTTCATTGACACATCATTATTTCTTTTATTTTCATCTTGATTTTCATCTTGATTTTCATCTTGATTTTCATCTTGATTTTCATCTATTTCCTCGATTTTAGAGGGGTTACTTTCTATATCCTTTTCAATTTCACTCTTCAAAGCTTGCATTTGGTATTCAGCCAAAGATCCCAATACACGAGCAACTTTTAATCCTTTAATACCAATTTTAAGCCTATCTCCATTTCTAGGGTTATAGACTTTAACTTCTTGGTCAGTACCTTTTCTGTTAGCATATTTACTTAACAAAGCTGATTTTAATCTTCCCATGGGTATACTATCACCGTGAACTAATATAATTTTCAGAGCATTAATTTCACCAATGAAATCAGCATTTTGTTGGAAATCTACATGAGCAGCAAATGATATTTCTTCGATACTTAACCGCCTAGGAATGGTCATATCAGGATTTGTAATTGAAGGAATATTTGGTGGTTCAATTAATAAATCTTTAGCCATAGTACCTTCAACAGAATAACCCGTAATTAAAACTGTGTTTTTAGGATCAGGAGCCCATTTTTCCAACAATTGTCTTGATATACCACTTTGTAACATACCTGGAGATGCTATTACAACAGATGAACCAAAATCATGAAATTTATCCAATGATTTAAGAGTTTTAATATATTTCAACTGAAAGGGGTTTTTTCGTCCATAAGTCGAACTAGAGGTTAATGAACGAATTTTATCATTCATTATATTTGTGTATGTCTGATATACAGCCAAACATTTCCTTGCTAAAGAAGAAGCGAAATAAATATCAATATTTTGTAAATCTTCATGCTGTGACCAATAATCTTCCAAGATTAATAATAATTCTTGGGCAGTACCTAAGGCGAATACGGGCATTAAAACACGACCACCTTTCAGAAGGGTTGAATGAATAATTTTCATCATTCTTGATTCCTTTTCCATTCTTGGTTCATGAGTAGCTGTACCAAATGTCGATTCGGTAATTAAAATATCAGGTTTAACTGTTGGGATTTCTGCTATTGGTAAATGTCTATTTTCTTCTCTTGAAAAATCACCTGTAAACAAAATCTTCAATCCTCCCACTTCTATAAGATACATACATGCACCCAAAACATGCCCTGCATGGTAAGGCGTAAACCGAATACCTTCTAGTTCAACGGTTGAATGGAAATCCACAGTTTCAATCTTCTCAAATGATTTCATTAAATCTTCATCAGTATAAAGATTAGCAGAACTACCGGAAGAATTAGCAGTTCTATCACCCCCTAAAGAGGTGACTCTAACAAAATCCGTCAATAACCATCTATAAATAGCTTTAGTAGCATGGGTCATAAATACTCGCCCTTTAAAATTAGTGTGTTGCATGACATAAGGTAAAGATGCAGCATGATCCAAATGAAAATGACTTATTAAAAGAACATCAACCTTAGACAAATCATATTCATCATAAAATGGTAATGAGTTCAATCCCGACAAACCAGGGTGAACCCCAGCGTCCAACATAATCACCTTACTCTTATATTCAATAATGTGGCATGATCTTCCCACTTCATTACACCCACCTAATCCGATGAACTTTAAATCATCTGTGTCATCAACTTCGGCCATGATGTGATTTTATATCAAACGAACAATTCCGAGTTTTAAGTGATTAATTGATGCACCCAAAAACAATCAACAAATAGTTGAAAATTTGTTAAAAAATGAGGTTTTTCTATATTACATTCGCAGATTGTTGTTACACAAAAACAAGGGAAATTGCAAAAAAATTAAAAAATTTAAAAAAATAAAATAAAATAAAAATAATTGCAAATATGCAAATACTAGAGACAATACAAAGCACAAGTATACAACATTATACATTAAATCTACTACCATTAAATTCCTACACGTAATATATTTTGACGTTGATGTCTGAATCTGACGACTTCATGTCTCTCAAGAATATGAAGGGCTTTATCTAAAGCAGGCGCACTGGCCTTACCAGCATCAACAATTTCTCTTCTTAAAGTTTGATAAGCAGTTGACCAACCAATAGGTAATCTTCTTCTAAGTTCATGTTCCACCTTTTTGATTTCTTTACTTAATTCACCACTTACAACCATACCATTTGAAACACCTTCATCGACAGCATTCATGGTGGAAGAAGTAAACAATCTAATAGCTTCTTCAACATGATAATCAGTAGCAACTGGAGATAGCACCAATTTTGCCAAAGATTCAGTAATACGTATTATGGCTTCCAATTGTCTTATAGTAATTGGAATTGATGACCTCTCATTCATATCAGCCTCATTCAATTGCAATTTCTTTCTGATTGATACAAAATGGGATGATAATTTCTCTGATGCTTCAGGTGTTAATCGAGGAGCACATTTAGCCTTACAATACTGAATATATCTCTTCATAGTTTCAATTGGTATTTCACCTTCTCTATTCATTTCTGAATTATTACCGTTACCTGTATGAACATTCATAACGTGTTGAGCAATAGATCTATCTCTATTTTCATTGTGATCATCTTTAACAATAAAGATCATATCAAATCTTGACAAAACAGTACTTTGGAAATCAATATTTTCACCAGGAGACTTCATATCATCATAACGACCAAATATTGGATTTGCGGCCGCCAAAACTGAAGTTCTGGAATTAAGAATTGTAGTAATACCTGCTTTAGCAATAGAAATAGTTTGTTGTTCCATAGCTTCATGAATAGCCACTCTATCTTCATCTCTCATTTTATCAAATTCATCAATACAAACAACACCACCATCAGCCAAAACCATAGCCCCACCTTCTAAATAGAAGTCTCTGGTTTGAGGATCTCTTTGAACTGATGCAGTCAACCCTGCAGCCGATGATCCTTTACCTGAAGTATAAACAGAAATTGGAGAAATTTTTTCAACAAACTTTAAAAATTGGGATTTTGCAGTACCTGGATCACCTAATAATAAAACATTAATATCACCTCTTAATCTCATACCATCAGGTAAAAGTTTTTTTGAACCACCCATTAATAAACAAGTAATAGCCTTTTTAATATCTTGATTACCATAAATTGATGGAGCAATAGAATTAGCAAATATATCATAAAAATTAGGTAAACGAGATAATTTGATAAATTCTTCTTCCTCTTCTTCTGTGAATGAAAGTCCTTGTCCATCGATACCAGAGTTGATATCTGATTGAATTCCTAATACTTTTAAGTAAGGATTTCTAATGGCCACAGTTCCAGCAGTATTACCAGATCTTTGTTTCGATTGGAAAATCGAATAAATTCCAATAATAGTAACTCTAGTACCAGGTATTACCTGGTTAGTTAAATACCTATCAGATTGTAACAATATATGTCTTGGCATCTCTCCTACAGGGATCATATCAGGAGATTCTTGTAATTTCAAAACCTGTTGATCAATAAACGTTGATTTGTCATGAACAATAACATAAGGATCATTAGGACATTTTTGTTGAGTTGAATTATCATCAAAGTTATGTGAACCTTGACATTTGTTAGGTAAATTCAATTGACCGAAACCAGTAGAAACATTAATCTTCATAGTATGTTTACAGTTTCTACAAATGATTTGAACTTTTGTAGCTCTAGAAGATAAAACTGACGAAGAAATAATAATCCCTGAAACTCTTACAATTTTAGATATATGAACGGAATCCAAATCTCTAATAGAAACTTTGTTAGCATTTGAGTACAAAATTAATTGACAATTAGGGAAATCATTTGGAATTTCTTCATTCGATAAATAAGCAATTCTTTTACCAATTTCTGTTATAGCCGATTCAAAAAGGGGAATCATTTCTGATGGTTCATCAGTTAAGCGCTTGTTCAACTCTTCATTAAACCCGATTAAATGTTCCGAATTAACTTTTAACAAGTAATTTTTCACTAACAAATTTTCTCTTAATTGGTCTCTGTAGATAAATTGGGAATTTAATCTAAATTCTAAAATAAATGATTTAAAAGCTCTAATTATTTCGTTGAAGGAGTCATCTTGAGGATCCGATGGTCCTAAAGCTGGTGCTCCATACACTTCTGTACTATCATAAGACATCTTTTATCTTCCTTCTTGATTCTTAAAAACGATTGTGTAAAAAGAGTAAAGTCTTGTAGAAATAAAAAAAAAAAAGTTATCAGAAACAAAAAAAAAAAAAAAAAAATTCTCCAGACGTGTGTGTGTTCTACGCTTATAATTATATTTCCTAAAAGAGAATAATTACTATTTGCGCGTTGAGATGACCTTTAAGGAAGTTAGATTCAAAGATCAGAATCTATTTATGCACAGGATTAGTAGTTTGATAAACCAAGCAGTATCTATACACAAATTATTAAATACCAGCTTGTCTTCTAGAACATACTCAAGACACCGGCCAGCTTTGCAATTATGTTTGAATCGATTTTATTCTGCTCCGAAATGGAATAAGTTACCAGCAAGACCCAAATGGTTAGTAAAAGAGGAAGACCTTGAAGAATCATTCCTTAAAGGAGGCAGTGGTGCCGGTGGTCAAAAGATTAACAAAACGAATAGTAAAGTTCAATTAAAACATATCCCTACTAATTTAGTAGTGACATGTCAGTATTCCAGATCAAGGGAACAAAATCGTAAACGAGCAAGAGAAATCTTAGCTGAGAAATTGGATCATTTGCAAAATCCTGAAACTTCAAGACTAACAATTGTCAACAAAAAGAAGATAGAGACCAAACGAAATAAATCTAAAAAGACAAACAGAAAGTATAAACTGCTCGAAAATAAGGATAATGATCATGAGGAGGAAATATTATTAGATATAGAAGATGAAGTTCTGTCTTTTGAAAAACGGTAATTGTATACTTTTATTGTTTAAAATTACATATATTACTTATTTCTAGGCTTGTTTATTTTATACAGCTCAATTATGGTACATTATGGAATATTTTAAGGGCCACAAGTAATTGCAAGACAAAAAGAAAAAAAGGACACAAATATTCTCAGAAAATCAAAATCCTCTGGCGGCTAAATTACATTATGACTTCAGATACTGCTCTTGTAGCCATAGTTCTAGCGGGAGTTCTTGGTTTTATAATTGTGTTGGAGTCTGTCTTTATCGTGTATCTTTTCTGGAATATGAAACAGCAACTAGCTCGGGATCAAGAACAAGGCCAAGACCAAATACATGAGGATATAGAAAATCATTTTGCAACTACTAATTCATTCACAAGTGATCGGGTTATATTTTCTAATAATGGAGGTATCATATCAAAGTCTTACCCATCTTTTCTAAGTGATTGTACTTCTCATGACTATCAAGATGCTATGGTTGAGTTTGTAACTGAACGAGAATCCCCACCAAGGTTGCAACTACGTGACATAATGTTCAATCGCAATACCTGTTCGACTAATTCAGATGAAAAAACTAGTTTGTCCACTTTGGCCATAGAACCAAGTAGTAATGAACAAGTAAATCAATTTGATGAATTTTCTAGAACTTTAATGGTGCAACACTTGATTCAAACTTCTCTGGGAAGCAGTGGATATGTCAAAATGGTGGCCGATCCATACCTGGAAAATGATATCATTATCGGTAGTATAGTGGTCATTTTAAAACCTTTTCCTGTCATCAATCTACAACCTGGTGACTTACTTAGAATAATAAAATTTGATGTCAAAGAATCATTTGATCATAAAGCACTCAACATTAATACCGATTTCGTAGATGATGACAATAATCATCAAACTCGGAAATCATCAGACAACCCATCTAGCTTTTCCATTGGCAGAAATAATGAAGTTTATCATAATATTTATTGCACTGGGATTTTAATGAATACCTATCTTGAATTCGATTCTAATAAAGAAACCTTAGTTTTGAAAGTAAAAAACACTTTTGATTATTCAAAACAAGAAATATTCTTGAAGGAGTTCCCTTTGAAGATTGCTTCTTTAGAAACAACCGTGTTAAGGCCTCTATACGAAACTTCGTGATATTATAGGTCAGAATATTATAGGTCAGAACTGACCACTAGGGTCATCATGAAACTTGCTTGAAGTTTTGCCATTCCTCTAAGGTCTTGATGGTGTCTTGCCAATTCTTTGTGGCTATATTTAATTCCTGTCTTAATTTTTCTATAATTTCAGAATCATTAGTTTGGCTCTCAGAATTGATGATTGTGATCAAATCTTGAACATAATGATAATTTTTGTATATGTTATTAAGAAATGGCCGAATAATGACTTCAAATGGTTCTACTTCATTATCGTCTCCATCGCCACTTTTCTGTAATGATTGCAGTTGAGTTTCAATCTCTTTTAAATCAATCATTTCTGAGGGATTGGGTAAATCAATCAACTCTTTTTTATAGCTTAAATGTGATAACTGACCATTAAGCTGGGAATAATAATTATTCATCAGCTTGGTGAATTTAGAAAATTTGAAATTTTCGTTAATCAAACTATTAATCAAACTCGTTAAATCAACCACAATGTTTTCATACTCTTTATTTAATACCGGTTGTAATAACGTTGTATCATTGTTATAGTTGCTTATAATCGGACTATTGTTATAAACGAGATTGGAATTTATGGAATTATTAAATGTAGAACCTGTGGTATTGGGAGATATACCAAATTTCACCGTTGTGGATAAATTACGTTTATCTAATAACTGATCCTTGAGACGAGATATTTCCTGATTTTTTTGTTTCAAATTTACAGTATACTTATTTTGAATATCATGACTCCAGCCTTTAAGTTTATTTAAATCCAAGAGCTGTAATTTATTAATATTTGAAAGTTCCGTTATTTTTTTATTAAGTAATTCCTTTTCAACATTTGTGACATCCAAGTTACTTTGACTATCATTCAATTTCGATGTAAGCTCACGGTTTTTGTCTTCTAATTGTTTTATGTGGAGATCCTTTTGACTTATAACTTTATTGAAGGATCTGTTTTGGACTTTGTTTCTTTCAATTGACTGTAGTAATGAATAAATAATGTTAATCACGTTCTTATCATTGTTATAAACGATCTCAGTTATTTCAGGATTAGGTTGACCTGGAAATAACTGTTTCCAATTAATACTATTGAATAAAATATCATCATCTACATATCCTTTGGACAACAACGTTGAATTAACCAACTCTGATGCACTTCTTATAGCATCTTTATCAAGGTATGGAATATCTGACATTTGTTTATGTATTGCGAAGAGAAAGGAAACTTTTGTTTATGTGAGTGATGAAAACCCATCTCAAATATGGTCCCTTTTTGTCTATCTCTAATTAATTCTTATTGTTCTTTGACAGGGAGCATGGATCTGAATTTCAGTCTAAGTTTTCAATTTTACTAGTCTTGGATCAATAAGAAGTAATCATTGATCTAAGAATCGTTAGAGTTTCCTACGCATTATAATGAAAAGATGCATTACTAGCCAAATATAATTTACTTGTCTTAAAAGATTAATATAATTTGATTGTCTTAAAAGATTCATCATATGGGTTAACAATAATATAAGGAAAAATTACTCTTGCCATTGTGTATATTCTTTAAAAAGTTTCATTTATAAATCATAGTAGTACACTATAACTAACTAGTTCAATGGTGTTCTTTTTCTTCTTCGAAAACAAACCAGTTTTCTTCAACTGGTTCACCCTCGCCTGAAGAGGAAACTTGAACAGTTTCAACATCAGATGATTCGTATTGACTTAAAGCATCAGCACTAATTTCTTCAGCTGGTACAGTTGGTTTAGCTGGTAATTGAAATTTTTTAACAGCACTTTCAATTTCCTTTTCAGATAATGGAGTTGGCTTGAATTGTTTGATGTTTTGAATGTATAAATCGGACACCAAGTTGCTTCTTCTTGGAGTAATTGAAAATAATCTTCTTGAAGATACCTAAAAAAAATTGTTAGTCTAACCATTTGTAAATTGCTTTAAACTCAGAAGAAATCTAGATGGATCATATTCACGGAATAAGAGAGCCTTACTCAGTCCATATTTTAACCTTCTCTACTTAATACATACGAATGATTGTCTAAACATCTTTAACGAAGTTACTAAGTAATCAAATCGCTGAATGAAAATTTGACCCGAAAGTCGGGTGGGTGGTAGTGCGCACTCAATACTCACGACTTCAAAGAATTAAACCATTTTATTGGCTGGGAAAGATGCTCAAAAATTTAGCTCAGACAAAAATAATTTTTAGGTGCAAATAGTAAAATAGAAAACATCGTTCAATAATAACAGAATAATGAAATTCTACTGTGAATATTGTAAGTCGTATTTGACTCATGATAAAATGAGTGTTAGGAAATCACACTTAATGGGGAAAAATCATATAAAATTTTACTGTAATTACTATGAAATGAAAGCAAAAGAGATGAATTTAAATGAAGATGATGGAGGTATTAATTTGAATTATATCAATAATGGACCTGGATGTCTAAATGAAACAGAGTTCAAATTACCTCCACCTGCTACAAGCAAAGGGTTGCCTAATCCTCCACCTAATGTATTGAATGATTCAGCTAGACAGAAGGAAGCAATAGCGTTTCATATTAATAAAGAATGATGGAGGTACAAAATAAAATAAACGCATTTCATATGTATCAGTAGTGTAAAATAGAAATTAGAATCAGGTATAATGTATAGAGATTGGGATAACGATTCACTTATTTTTTTTTTTTGTTTTAATAATAATAAAACTTATATTACGTAGAAAATACACCTATAAATCAGCATCATCTTCATCAGGTAAAGGTAATGCGGCAGCTTGTTCCATTTCTTGTTGGTATTTTTGCATTAAACCAGAATCGACTTGAACTTCTGGTGGAGCTAAAGCAGGAGAAGCAACAAATTCTAATTGAGGGTTACCTACTAATTTTCTGGCTAACCACAAGAAAGGTTTTTCAAAGTTATAGTTAGATTTAGCAGAAATATCGTAGTATTGCAAGTTCTTCTTTCTGTGGAAAGTAATGGTTTTAGCCTTAACTTTTCTTTCCTTAACATCAACCTTGTTACCACATAATACAACTGGAATGTTTTCACAAACTCTGACTAAATCTCTATGCCAGTTTGGAACATTCTTGTAAGTGATTCTTGAGGTAACATCAAACATGATAACACCACATTGACCATTAATATAGTAACCATCTCTTAAACCACCAAACTTTTCTTGTCCAGCGGTATCCCAGACATCAAATTTTAATTCACCGTAGTTAGTGTGGAAACCTAATGGATGAACTTCAACACCAATAGTAGCAATATATTTTTTTTCAAATTCACCAGTTAAATGTCTTTTGACAAAAGTGGTTTTACCGGTACCACCATCACCAACTAAAACTAATTTAAAGGTTGGAACTTCTTGTGCCATGATCTACGTTAATTTTCTTTTTTTCTTAACAAATGAAATTGATTAATCAATTAGAAAAGAAATAAATCAAAATTTAAAAATTTTTTTTATTTTTCTCTTCGTTTCTTTCTCACCCTCGATTTCTCAATATTGCCCTCCTGATCCTCACTAAGCGACAACAACAAAAAAAAAAATCTGTTTTCCACGACACTTGTCGCGAGTCGAAAGTCACTTTCCAGAGTATTTCAATGAACAAACTTGTCGTTTCCACGAAGCTTTTGTCTTCATCTCTTTTTAATAGTGATCTTAACTAAGTTTAAGTTTATGGTTCGTCTACAGATATCCCTTTTACAAATATTTGTGTTATCACGTATTAAATTAAACCCTACTATATGCGATTACTCTGTCCAATCAATAGAAAAATTTGAAGGATTCATTGTTCCTTTTTTTTTCCTTCCTATATCTATTTCCTTGATGGTTAAAGTTTCAAAAGGACAATGCGTGTAAACAATTATCAATCATTATAGAAACTCTAAAAAAATGTGAAGTCGCGTAAAAAACCCTTTGATGATAGGAACTAGGACCACATGGTACTGACTGTAAGTGTTATATTGTAGCAAATGTTTCGAGTTCAACTCCAAGGTCTTACTCTACTTACTTCCTAGACATTTAATTCTACGACTATTGACTTATATTGAATTAACCCAATTTTTTATCCTTACTATGCATATGTATCTACAAACCCTCCCAATGATCGAATTATAAAGCCCCCCGCTACACCTCTCAAAAACTAATTTCCCGTCTCTCACTTTCGTTTTATTGAAACACAAAGAACCCCTAGTAACAAGTTTATTGGATCATTGAAGATCCCTGTAGATATTCAAAACTATCGTGTCTCTTATAATTAGAAGTTCCTAAACCCTCCTCAATTTTATTCAATTTTTTTATTATTTTTATTTTTATTTTTTTTTTTTTTTGTACACTCCGGAAGCATTTGTTTAGGCTCCTAAAAATAAATTTCACAAAAATTTTCTCAAAGCTAAAATCAACAAATAGTTATACCCGATACTTTTTACATATTGCTACCATCGAAGAAGAGATTGTTACAACAAGCACATTCTTTACATTCTTTTCTTTATTGCATATATATATATATATTCCCATATATATATATGTATACTTTCTAAGGAGACAAAGTTAACATCACACATTTAATAGTACTTTAATTATAGCCGCCTCCATGAATCTAGATACATCAAATAATCAACAGCATTATTATTACCCTCCGTATTCACCTTATCAATATCAATATCAATTCCCAAGGGTAGGAAGGGCGTCTTCGGTACCATACTTGGATGGTAGATCCATGTCCATACCGCCCAATAATCAACCAACTCCTTTGACTCCAATAGATTTACATTATGGTTATTCAATGTTGCCTTCAAACTTGATGGCTTCTCCTTATATTAATCAACAAGCATTTCCTATGCCGCCGCCTCATCATCCTTACGGTCCTGACTTTGTACCTGCTCCACAAGTTCCCAGATCCCCTTATTTAACCTCCAATAAAAATGATTACCGTTTCAGTAATCCCTGGGGTCAGTTAAATGTATCAAGGACTATAATATTAAAAAATCTTAATAATGATTTGACCTTGAATCAACTATTGGATCATATTGATTTTGGCCCTATTGAATATATTAAAATGTTTTCTAAATCAGCATCAAAGAACTTTAAAGATATTGATAATTTTAAAGTTTGTCATATTTCATTTATAAATTCTGAAGTATCAATCAACTTTCAATTAAAATATAATTCCCCTGAAGAATTAAATAAATTGAAAACCAATTTGAAATCTGAACATTTAAGGATCAATTTGAATGACAATAGATCAAATATGGGTAATATGAATGCTAGTAATAAAGATTTCATTAAATTGAAAACTTTAAACTATATCTTAGATTTCAAGGCCACCAGAGCTGTTAAATTCCATATAAGATTGAATGATTCCTCTGTAGATAATGCGGTGTCATCTATGAAGTCATTTTTAAATAAATTTGGTGAATATGAGGATTTTCAAGCCAAAGTGGAAGAATCTAAAAAAGAAATTACTTTCATCGTTCATTTTACTTCGATTGACTCTGCTATCAAATCTTATGAATTCCATCTAAAAAAGGTTCAAATTGATAAACAAAAGGTTCTTGATAATGTCGACATTGACCAATCCAAACTCATATCTGTTAATTTCACCAAAGACAGATGTGATCTTACTCAAATGAATCGAAATGGTTCTCTGAATTCTCAGCTGCCAAAACAATCACCTGATAACCTGGAAAATAATTTAGCCAGTAGGAAACACAAAACGGAAAAATCAAATGATGAGAATGATGCCAATGCTTCTGACTTAAATCCCGAATTGATTTTGGAAAGTAATGAATCTTTGAGAAACAATTTATTGTCACAAAAATCCCATGTTTTATCAAAATCCTCAAATGATACTGAAATTGAAAATGAAACCAATATTAATGTCAACGAAAACACCGACAACACTAATAATGATACTTTTGAAGATTTTGATAACTATTCCGCTATATCATCGAATAGACTCAATCTTTCCAATCCAGCATTACATACTTCCAATGCTGAAATGCCCTACTTTCCACTGCAACAGCCTGTGTCGTCTTATCAGTATAATCCTGATCCTTACAATATTGGTAATAGAACTATATATTTGGGAAACTTGCATCCAAATACCACTGTAGAAGAAATTGCTAATAATGTTAGAGCTGGAGGTTTAGTGGAATCTATCAAATTTTACCCCGATAAAAGGAATTGTTTTATAACTTTTATTGACCCTAATATTGCATTGAAATTTTTCTTGAACCATCAAGTATTACACCAATTAATCATTCATGGTTATGACATAAATGTCGGTTGGGCTAAATCTCATTCAGGACCTTTGAATAGAGAAGTAGCTTTAGCTGTCACTGCTGGTGCATCAAGAAATGTTTATATTGGTATCAAAATGGTTAGAGATCAACCCTCTCAATCAGAGAAACCTACTTTGCCTAATGAAATTGAATTGCGTAAGGATTTTGAGAAATTTGGTGAATTGGAACAAATCAACTTTTTCCACAATAAGGATTGTGGATTTTTAAACTTTTGCAATATAATTGATGCCATAAGATTAGTTGAAATGTTTGAATTTAAGAATTCCAAAAAGGTCAGTTCTGTTGCTGGTGATAGTGGTGAACTATTTCTGAAATATAAAGATTTCAAAATAAGCTTTGCTAAAGATAGATGTGGTAATCCGCCAAAATTCTCTTTTAAGAAGAACTTTGGTAAATCAAGACAAAAGGTATATTTTGATAATCATATCAAAAATAAGTTGAACAATAATACTGAAGAAAAAGATGATGATAGTGAGGATCCTATCACGGATGAAGCTGCTATGATATTTGGTATTATCAAAAATGATACTTTGAATGATAAACAAGAACAAGGTGATTCTAAGACTCAAGATAGCAAGGAGAGTGATCAAAATAAACAAGAGTCTGAATCCCCTGAAGTAGAAGCAGATTCTACCCCAAATAATTCTAATATCGCAATTGGTGAAAATAGATTTGAGGAGGATGAGGATGAGGATGATGATGATGATATATCTATAATCATTGGGTCGGACGATACTTCTTCCACAACTGCTAATAATAGTAATAACAATAACCGAGGTGAGAAGAAGAAGTTTCATAGTAATTCAGTTAATGACTCAGATCCACTTATTCCTTTTAAGGGTAATAGAAATAATTCAAGTTTCTCTTTGAATTCCAACCATAATAAATCCTATCCTAAAAGTCCTTATGGGAATCACTCATTGCCACATACGCCTAAGCAGTTTCATCCTTCATATTATCAAAGATCAAATTCAAATCACGGTTTCTACCCCATTCAACCTATGCCACCTTTTTCGACACCACAGCAAGTTCCACCTTCAATGTCACCCCAACCACTGTCGGTATATCCTGATAATCCTGTAAGAAATGGATCATTTTCTGGATCTCAGGTGATGGCACAGTATTTGGCCAAGTCACAATCCGATCATTTATTTTATCAGCCAAATGTTGTTTATAATTCTGAGGATTCATACAACTGGGCGACAAAGTCGTCAAAACCATAGATAATCTTGGGAGGTTGTTCATTGTACTGTTTGGATTGTATAATGTACCTAATAAATAGTAAACTGGTTTTACTAAAATTTTATATTCAGAAGCCGTACATAAATATATATATAGCCGTATTTAAAATGTCATTATTTTCGATACTCTTGCTTCCATTCTTATGGATTAACAAAAATGGTTCCAATAGTACCAGATATTGCCAAAAGTATTCCAAAAAAAATTCCTAATTTCAATAAAAGTTTTTCCCCTGATGATAATTCATTTTGGAAAACAATAAACTTGAAATAAAAAGGAAGGGTCATACATAAAGTGAAACAAATTGATGATCCTAAAAATGCAACGACCTTTCCAAATGAAGTGAAAACTAATGCTAAAGATAAAGATAAAAGCACAAAGATTACTCTGTATATAAGCCTTCTCAATGAAAGACCTTCTTTTCCATTCACAAGATCATTAATATTAAAAAATTTCTCGTAAACTGTTATAATCGGCTTGGCCAATAGTGGCATTTTGGATATTGGCAAAATTCCCATCAAAGCCAAGTACATAGGTTTGACAAAAGAAGGATAATCTTCATTTTTCATAATGTTCATGATCAAGGAATCCTGACAATTGACTCCATACATTAGAAAGCCAATAATTGCCACGGTATAGTCTATGGAAAATGTTATGGAAAACGCTAAATTGGTTGATTTATTAAATTTGTGAGGATGTCTCATGTCTCTGTATAATTCAGGGTATACAGGATGTCCACCCCAGGGAGCCATAAATATACCAAATGCAAGTAATAGATTCTGCCAATTATTATTTTCAGGTCCCAAATTGATTGGCATCGGACTAAGTAAAGATCCAGGGGATTTATCAGTTAAAAGACCACAAAATATAATCGTTATTACCATGGTGAATGTGGATAATACACCAAGCAAACTGAAAATTGACAATACATTCAAGGGGAAAAAACTAAGAATGAACATCAAAAAGTAAATGAAAACCTTGAAAAATTCTTTACTAATACTTGGGAATAATAAAAAAAAAGAATCTGAAAATAAAATACTCAACGAGATTAATGCCCCAGTTATATCAGTTATAAATAATGCAGTTATAACCGTTTGCATGATATTACCACCACAATAACCGCCAATATCACTATAAGAAACCAAACTATGTTTTCTTTTCAAAATGTCTCCCAAGAATACTGCTGAATAATTAGATACAACGTAACAAAAAATCAAGACTATACTCCCACCAATCAATCCACTAATTCTTAATCCATAGGGTAAAGATAATAAAGCAATTCCAGTTAATGTGTTCACCGAATTAAATACTGTTTGTGGTAAAGTAGAACTTCCAGTTATGAACAGATGACTCGATACATTACTGTTATGCCTATTCAATAATTGATCATTTTCTTGGTAATTTATATCATTGCTCCTGTCCTCTTCAAAAACATCTTCTTCTATGAATCTCGATGAGGTAGGAATTTCACCAACCTCCAGCAATGTCAGGGCAGAAAATGATTGTGACCTTTGATACGATGATATGAAATTATTAATAGAATTTATCCCATTATAATCCAATATAGATGTTCGTCTTGTTGACTCAGAATCAGTTTCCATTCCAATCTCAGGTTCATTTGATTCTCTATTCATTGTTTGATGACCATGCAAACGAAAACCAGTATCTGGTTTTCGCACTGTTGGATGTAACCAAAAAGTGTTGCAAAAAAAAAATCAAAAGAAAAAAAAAAAAAAAAAAAAAAAAAAAAAAAAAAAAAAAAAAAAAAAAAAAAAAAAAAAA